>LOEQ01002222.1:125230-140437 GCA_001685075.1 Bramus lutescens | reverse complement strand
TCTTCTGGCCTTCAGGCATACACACAGATATGTATACATAATAAATAAATATTTAAAAATGTTTAAAAATAAGAGGGAAGGAACAGGAACAACAGCTATAGGCTGTCGCCTTCCATGATGCATTTATTCCTGAAATACTTGCTGTCATAACTTAAGGTAGGCATAAACAGTTGGGTGCTTTAAAGGACTCTACAGTTTGTTTCAGCAACCATTTGCTCCTCCCTGCTCCCTACTCAGTTACTACAAAGGTTTCACACTGAGGGAAAAAAAAAGAGCACACAGGTGAATGAACCTGTGGTTGCCCTAGGGTCTCTACTTGTTCATGCATGTGTCCAGTATTTAACATCCCTGGTTTCTGCATGTGTAAAATGCTCTTAGTAATCTTCCTTCTTGCGGTGTCAGTGAGGACCGTGTATGGCTGTGGATGTTGATACCTCCTATGTATGTCACATGTAATGAGTCCCTTAGATGCAGGGATGTGACTGTCACTTCTGAAAGAGCTTGAAGCAAGAGGGGCCAATTCCCTAGCTGTGGACACAACTTTGCCCCCCAACACATGTATGTTTGAAGCCGTGTCGTCAAGACATCGGACATTAGATAATGAAGGACCTTTGCACCAGAGTTGAGAAACAATGAGCCCTACATATGTCTTAGTTGGCTACTTTAAGGAAGTTTCCAGGCTGTGATATAGGAAAGGGACCCAAGTGGAGGCCACAGGCCTCCATGGGTAGAGACAGCACAGCTGGAGTCTGGGCGATCAAAACATGAGGGCTTGCAGGGTGGTGTGTCAAAAGATGGAAGGGCTGTAAAGAGACAGAGTATCCATGACAAACCTGTGGACCTGTGACCACATGCATTTGAGGAACCCCTGAGACTGAGGAAGAAAGGGTTTGAGGTCGTCATGTCCACCCTGACACGGGATGGAGCGGTACCCGTTCCCACCTGCCAGACTGGAAAGCCAGGCAGCCATGGCACAGACACTGGGCATGACACACAGAGGGCTTTTCCCTCCATAGGGGAGCTATGAGCTCTGCCCCAAGCCCTCTAGTTTCCACCTAGGAAACTCCTGCCACAAACCTAACTTCATCTCAGAGAAAGGTTCAAGAGTACTTACAGGAAGATAAAGTCCCCAGCACTCAACCACTGAGAAAACACAATGCCTGGCACCTACTCAAAAACATCAGGAATGCGAAGAGGCAGGAAAATAAGGCCCAGAATGAGAGGACAAGTCAGACAGCTGAGAACAGCGGAAATGACACACGATTTCAAGATGAGCAGACTGAGACACTAAAGCAGTTTTGTTTTAGCTGAATTCACTGTGTCCTAAGAGCTCAGTTGAGACATGAAAGATACATAAAAATCATAATGACGATGAAAGCCCAAATCATAGTTCTGGAGTGCAAACCATCAGTGTCTGAACTGAAAAAATAGCTCACATGAACACAGAAAACAAAAGGTTGGTGAGCTCGAAGCAGTAGAAACTACACATGTTTGCTATTATTTGGGGGTTTTGTTTGCTTAGGTGAACAGGCTCTCCCTAGCCTGAAAATTTGTAGCCCGGGCCAGCTTCATACCTATGAGCCTCCTACCTCCGCCTCCAGAGTGCTGGGTTTACTGATGTGTGCCACCATGCCTGCCTCTGTAGACATTTTCTATTGGTTCTGTGACAGGTCTGTTATCAGTGGCTTAGATAACAGCTCAATCTGTGTGATGTCTGTGGTTCTCGAGGTTACAGATCTGGTTTAAGTAAAGGGGGTCACAGTGCTGAGCACCTTGGGGAGTCTATAGGGGAGAAGCCAGCTTCTCACCTGCTCCTAGATGCTGCCCAGGTTCCTCAACTCCTGACCTCCCTATACCTTCAAGGCCACCATGATTGATCAAGTCTTTTAGCGTGTCATTTTTGGTTTGTATGCACCCATTTTGTATCTGGTTTCTCCTTTGCTTTGAAAGTCCCACTAGGTCTGCACTGCGTCAATTAGCCATTTTGATTCCACCAACAAAATTGCCACTCTTCTTTGATATAACCTAAGCTGTGCATGGGTTCCAGATATTAGGATGGAAGTACCTTAGAGAGGGGGCATTGTTCTGCTGTAACACTACCCAAAAATAAATGTATAGAGGAAAAGTTCTTAGCACAAACATCTCTCATCAGTGAGCCGTGGGAGGAGCTCCATGATACCTAGTGCACAAGTAATTGGAGTCACCGAGGGTCAGAGGAAAGGATGGACAAGTGTATTTGCGGCACTAAAGACCAAAAGGGCCTGAGCTTTGTGAACTCTACGAACTCATAAATCTAAGCAATCCAGTAAGCCCCATTCACGAGGAACAGGAGAAACCCACATGGAGGCACGCCAGAGTTAAACATCTCAAAGTCAGTGATGCAGAAATAGAAAACAAGGGTGCCAGCAAGCTGAAGCATGGGCAGGTAAGTGGGCTGTGCAGAGATGTCCAGAAAAAAGGCAGAGGGAACCAATCAACCTGATGTCTTACCCTGTGAGATTGCCTTTCAGAGATGAGACCCTGACTCCTTTCCACTGTCCTTTTAGAGATTCATAGTTAGTCGCCAGTAGTTGCATAGGACTAGGAAATCCAGCAGAGGGGTTGCAGGCAGAGGCGACATAATGTCAAACAGGACCTGGATTTTGTGGAGAGACGTGAGTACAGACAAATGTCCTTCCCTTATCACTAAAATCTTTCCCAACGATGCTGGCTTGTTAAGTGGAAACAGTGCCACAAATTGGTGTAACAGTGTCCTTGAGCAGCAAATTCTAAGACCAGTGTGGCAAGAAAGTCAGAAATGGTGATGGTGGAAATACTCCTGAAGGCCCCACATGTCCAACCTTGCGCCCTGTGATAGGAAGTTGCTGTTTGCATCCATAGCTTTCCTTGGATATACACATGGGTTACACACCTGCAAAGGGTGTAATACCCTTCAGTGTAGACAGTGGTAATGAAAGATGTATACTGTAGCCTCTGAGGCTGCACTGCTGCATGGTGGGAGAAGGGGAGGGGCTTTGTTAACAGCAACATGAGAGCTAGAATGGAATCCTAAAAACAGGAAAATCGAGGCTGGAGGGCTGACTCAGCGACCAAGAGTGCTTGTGGTTTTCCCACAGGACCCAAGTGTGGTTCCCAGCGCTAAACTGGATCATTCACAAACTGCTGTAATCCCAACTCCATGGAATCTAACACCTTTTTGACTCTAAGGACACCTGTATTCATGTACATGCACACAGAGAGACAGACAGACAGACAAACACACACACACCACAAACAAAACAGTTTTTAAAATGATAAAGCAGCTGGATGAAGTGCCACACATCTGTAATTCAGGAACTTAGGAAGTAGAGACAGGAATATCAATAAAGTCTGGGGCTACATAACGAGACACTGTTACGAGTACTCGAAAGAAAGAAGTACAAAAAGGAGGGCAAAGGGACACTGAGCCCATTAAACAGAAGAGGGACTTAAACACAAACATACAAACAGTCACAAATAAATCTCCTTGGGTGAGACTAGAAAAAGCGTGTCCCCATCATTTGCCTGACAAGAAATGTATGTAGAGATACCAGATAAGTTGTTTAAAATGGGAAATGTCTTACCAGCTTGACAGCAATCGCAAGGAAGGTAGGAGATTATACATCAGATAATAAGTGAACAGAGAGCCAATGCAGGGGTCAGAGGCCTGAACAGACTCCCCAAGCTGATCTGACTGATGTCAGCAGACACCTCACCCCATGCTACAGCCAGCAGGACCATTTTAATTGGTTCGCAGAATAGCTACCAAGACAAACCGTGGTCTGAGACAAAATCAAATTTTAAGAAGTACAAAATGACTCAGGTCTTACACATATGTTCTCTTACTGCAGTAGAATTAAGTTAGAAATCAATAATAGAAACGGTCCAGAGAAATCTGAACCTGCAAATTTGGAAATTTATGCGTTTCTAAAAACTGGTAGTTCAAAGTGAAGTGGGAAGTGTTCTGAACTGAATTAAAGTGAAAATATACCCCAAATTTGGGACCACCAGCTCTAAAGCAGAATTTGGGGTAACAACAGCACCAGACAGGGTAAGAAATGAAGAACAAACAAATCCAGAGTAAGCAAAGGAAAACAAACACGGGAAAGCAACTAACAGCATGGTGGCAAACTGCAGCCTTGGTTGGCACGTTCTGTGATCAGGTCTCACAAGCATGCCCTGGCCTTCCCATTCCCATCCTGGCCCTGCTGGCTCAGTACTCTTTCAGTTTGGCAGAGTGGAGGAGTTGTGGCACAGACTGTCTGTCCTAAAATCCTAAACTATTTATCATCTAACCTTTAAATAAAGCTTTACTAATGAGCAAAACAGTGGTCACAGTTAGTCCAACAAAGGCTGTTCAAGGTCAGTAACAGGAGCTTCGGTCTGGCAAGATTGACCTGAAGGAAAGAGACACAGGTGGCCATCCTCTCAAGGCCGCTGAGAAGGGGCATGTATGTGTAAGCAGAGACCCTTCAGGCACTAAAATGACCATGGACTATGACAAACAACTTTATGCTGGTTCGTTTAGTAACACAGATGAAGCAAATTCTCTTTAAGACACAAACACTTGCAGGTTAAGATAGAAAAAAAATATGTATTAAAATGATTTTCTTTTTCTTTTTGAGACAGGGTTTCTCTGTGTAGCCCTGCTGTTCTGGACTTGTTTTGTAGACAAGGCTGGCCTTGAACTCAGAGGTCTGTCTGCTTCTGCCTCCAAGTGCTGGGATTAAAGGCATGCGCCACCACCGCCCGGCTCTTAAAGTGACTTTTAAACCCCCTTCCTATAAAGAAATTGTCTGGGTTAGGAGATGGCACTCCTGAAGTCTACCAAACACTAAGAAACGAATAGTAAAAATTCTACACGAAGTCTCCCCCAAGAAAATTGAAAAGGAGAGACTCCTTAACAATCCTCTGAGGCCTGTGCTGCCTGGAACCAAAGCTGGACAAAGACATCTGTGCTGGATGGTTTTGTGTGTCCACTTGACACAGCTAGAGTCATCAGAGAGCAAGGAGCCTCAGCTGAGGAAAGGCCTCTGTGAGATCCAGCTGTAAGGTGTTTTCTCAATTACTTATCAGTAGGGAGGACCCAGCCCATGGTAGGTGGTGCCATCCTCGGATTACTGGTCCTGGGTTCATAAGAAAGCAGGCTGAGCAAGCCAGGGGAAGCAAGCCAGTAGGCACCCCTCCATCCCCTCTGCATCAGCTCCTGCCCTGTTTGAGTTTTTGTCCTGACTTCCTCCTTCAGTGATGAAAAGCATGTATACAAACAGATTAATGCAAAATTAGCCAGAAGACGTTCCAAGAGTATAAGTCTGATTTAGCATTTGAAAACCCACCATCCTGCTTTATTAACACAGCTAATAAATTAACAGGTTCATTTCAACAGATGCCCTGAAGAGCACTTTTTAAACAAAAAGAGTGTTCATCATTGCTTCAAAGTTCCCCACAAACTAGGAATAGAAGCGTCCCACCCAGTATGGTGTGTCTACAAAAATACATCAGCGCATGAAGATAAAAACCCGAGTGACTTTCCTACATCATCAGAAGGAAGACAAGGCTATGTACTCTCCCCACTTCCAGTCAGCCTTCAAGTGCTATTCTGTGCAAACTGACTGAAAGGCAAATACAGGTACTCAGACTGGAAAAGAAGGGATTAAGACCTCTTTACTCGGGGATAGTGCATTGTCCAAAGGAGCCTGGCAAAGCAGTGGGAGAGCAAGGTCAGCAGCAGCAGGACCATAGAAGCAGACTTCTGTCCACTCATAGGCCTAAATATTGACCCCTAAACCATAAAACTGCTGGAAGAAAGCTTAGAAAAAGACTTTTTTTTCCAACATTTTTTAACATTTTATTTGGAAGTTTTATACAAATTCAGTATTATTATTCTTTTCACTTGGTACTTTTCTTAGACTTTTGTAATAATAAAGAAAATACGCATAATGATTTTTCACTAAAGTTCATGAAAGCCATTCCTCAAATCCTTTGAATTTACCCCAGTATGTCATATGAATATAATCACTTTCTATGGGTACATCGACAGGAAGAATCCATGTACAAGCTGGACAGTGTCAAAAGTGTTACTATCCAGAATATAAGCAGTACATTTTATGATACCTTCATTCAAAAACACTGAGAAAGAACCAGAAAACCTCTGAAATTACAGAAAGTTCAGTTTTACAAAATGTTTGAAAAACAAAGATTCTTACCATTTTTTAAGTTAGTGCACAAAACTGAAGTCTGTCTAAACAAAGTTGTTCAAAAAGGACAAACATCAACCGGCCACCATAATCATATTATTAATCTGAAGCTACATCAGCTATTAAAAGTCCATTTATTACCTCATATGCAAACTGGATTATTGCCTTTATATAAGTAGTTATATTGATGAATGGGTCTAATTGACTGTTCTTCCATTCTGGTTTTGCCATCATGCCTTAAATATGACTGATGAGATGAACCAAAGGCAATTTGTCACATTCCCTTTCAAGATCTCCCACAGAACCCAAACTCAAGCTCACTATTGTCTTAGGAAAAACGTGAGCATTCTAAGCACGCTGATATGGATGACATCAGACCTTGACACTCACAATGAAAATGCATACCCGAAACTCCAGACACAGGTGCTGAGAACAAACGTCACACAGCAACTCCCTACTTCATGTCTGAGCACACTCAGTACCTGACTATGCAGAACTTTTGTTTTGGAAGCATGAAGGTGACATGATCACAATAGTGGTCAGCAGAAAANTTCTTTTCACTTGGTACTTTTCTTAGACTTTTGTAATAATAAAGAAAATACGCATAATGATTTTTCACTAAAGTTCATGAAAGCCATTCCTCAAATCCTTTGAATTTACCCCAGTATGTCATATGAATATAATCACTTTCTATGGGTACATCGACAGGAAGAATCCATGTACAAGCTGGACAGTGTCAAAAGTGTTACTATCCAGAATATAAGCAGTACATTTTATGATACCTTCATTCAAAAACACTGAGAAAGAACCAGAAAACCTCTGAAATTACAGAAAGTTCAGTTTTACAAAATGTTTGAAAAACAAAGATTCTTACCATTTTTTAAGTTAGTGCACAAAACTGAAGTCTGTCTAAACAAAGTTGTTCAAAAAGGACAAACATCAACCGGCCACCATAATCATATTATTAATCTGAAGCTACATCAGCTATTAAAAGTCCATTTATTACCTCATATGCAAACTGGATTATTGCCTTTATATAAGTAGTTATATTGATGAATGGGTCTAATTGACTGTTCTTCCATTCTGGTTTTGCCATCATGCCTTAAATATGACTGATGAGATGAACCAAAGGCAATTTGTCACATTCCCTTTCAAGATCTCCCACAGAACCCAAACTCAAGCTCACTATTGTCTTAGGAAAAACGTGAGCATTCTAAGCACGCTGATATGGATGACATCAGACCTTGACACTCACAATGAAAATGCATACCCGAAACTCCAGACACAGGTGCTGAGAACAAACGTCACACAGCAACTCCCTACTTCATGTCTGAGCACACTCAGTACCTGACTATGCAGAACTTTTGTTTTGGAAGCATGAAGGTGACATGATCACAATAGTGGTCAGCAGAAAAAGACTTTTAAAGCACGAGTTCTTAGCTGCAATAAAGAAACCTAAGTGATAAAAGGGGCAGGGAAAAAAAGATAAATTGGAGTTTGCAAAATTAAAACCTTTTATTCTTATTCTTAGAAGTAAACCGCAAGAGGTTTGCAACACACAAATCTAATGAACTTGCATTGAGAATATGCAAAAAACTCGGTCATGGAAACAACTCCTCTAGAAAACGGATGAGGGGCTAGAGTTAGCAGTTAAGAGCACTGGCTTCTCTTGCAGAGGACCTAGATTCAGTTCCCAGCACCCGCATGGCAGTTACAACCATCTGCAACTCAAGTTCCAGGGGCTCTGACACTCTTTTCTGGCTTCCATGGACTCCAAACACACATGTGTTCAGGCCTAAATGCAGGCAAAACTCCTATACATATAATATAAAATAAATCATC
Source organism: Bramus lutescens (assembly GCA_001685075.1). NCBI lineage: Eukaryota > Metazoa > Chordata > Mammalia > Rodentia > Cricetidae > Bramus > Bramus lutescens. Next base: position 132,380 of record LOEQ01002222.1, on the reverse strand, counting down.
TTGAGGCTGATTTATTTATCTTGATGACTCAGTAGTTAAGAGTACGGGCAGCTCTTCTAGAGGACTTTGGTTTACGTTCTGGCACCCATATGAACGTACATCACCTTCTGTAATGCCAGTTCCAGGATATCTAAACATCCCTCTTCTGGGCATCATAGGTACCAGGTATCCAAGTGACACACATATACACATTTGGGCATATGCATAAAATAAATGTAATATAAAAAATAAATAATCTTTAAAAATGGGTGAAAAGCCTGAACAGATTTTTTATTTTATTTTTTAACCAGAGAAGGTTCATGGGTGCCAATTAAGTAAATAAAATAAAATGATATCTAAAATATTCAACATAGTCAGTCATTCTGGAGATGCTCAAATAGCTGTCCACCTGCACACCTACTAGAACAGCTAAACACAAGAAAGCATTGATGAAGACACAGGAAATGGAATGGTGTGGGCTGGATAAGAAATAAATGGTGGAACCACTTTGGAAAACAGTTATGGACTGTTTCTTGAAAAAGAATGCACGCTGAAGGATACATGTAAATGAACATACATGAAGAAATACATAAACTGTATAACATGCAGACTCATGACACCCTGGGACAGGCCCCTGGTCAGGCATACAGCTCTGCACAAGAATGTCTGCCCACTTCTTAGATGGGCGGGCACACATTTTGTAGAATGGGAAACGTATTGCATGGGTGACCTTCTTTAGGGAAAATGGATTTTGAAAAGAGAAATTCACAATTAGGTATGAAAACGACGTGCTGGTCAATTCCTGGGTCCCTTTCTTCTGGTCTGTGCTGCGATGCTGAGGTCATACAGAAAGCTTCTGGTGGCCTCAGGTTCTCCCCACCGAGGACCCACACAGTCTGTGTGGCCCAAATGATGGGTATCTTCTACCAAGCTGCTCTGAGCTGGCAGCTTACTGTCAGTGCCGCATCCGCGTGTAAGGCCAATACCACAGGAGCAGAGATGGGCCTCCAGTTCCTTGCTCCCCCCTCGACGACTCTCATGTCTGGTCACTTTGGAAGCCCCAGTGAGAAGGGCTTGTCTGTCTGTACCTGGAAGTACCCTGCTGAGCTTTGGGGTCCTTCTGTCCACTGCAGTGTCTGTTGTCCCATGTTCCATGCTCATAGCACCCTCAGCAAGGTCCATGTTCGCCATGGGTACAGGTCTCACCGGAGTCTGCTCACCCTCCCTTGGGCTGCTTGCTGTGGCCCTAACATGCTGACAGTTTCTTAGGAGGTGCAGAAGCAGGGGTTGGTGGCCGAGCACCAGGACCTGGAATCTATGTCTCCAGCTCTTAGGAATTATGAGAGCAGGTGAGATACTGAATTAGGCTGTGCTTCAGTTTCTCTCTCTATAAAATAAGAAGGGTGGGCTAAGGGTATAGATAGCTCAGGGATAAAGTGGTAAGAGACCCTGTCCCCTCAACATATACTTGGTAACTGCTTTCAGTTCTTGTGAAGATGGGCCAAGGGTGGTTGTGTGCTCAGCAGAAATGTTCTGGAACTTTCCAGTGCTCAGAAACATCTGTTCCCATTTGGGCTCTTTCCCTGGGCCATAGTCCAGCAAGGGACAGTCCGGGCTAGTGATGATCCCTGTCTACCTTCTCTTCCTTGGACACAAGGTTGTTTCTGGGACTCATTCCCATAACATTGTCCTGGGTGGGATCCTACCCTACACAAGGAACAATGTTTGGGGATGTGGAGGGTGAGGAAAACCACCTTAGAAATCCCTTAAATTGCCCACAGAGCTCAGCACTGTGAACATCCAAGCGATGAACTCACTTGCAAGGGCAACCTGGGAGCCAGTAGAGTTGCTGAGTGGAGAGTTAGCTCCAAGGAGCTGAGCTCTCCTCCGCCCCTCCTGCCTTTTAGCTGCCAGTAGATGACTTCTGATCAGCAGCTCAGGCTTACAATCCAGCCTCTGTAACCTGCATGTAACAGGGAATCTGGTGTGTGGGGAGGTCAGCTACACTAAGGGTAAATAAAGCACACAGTGAGTGCCAAACACAGTGGCAGACTTCACACAAAGCACAGTGAAGCCGTCTGAGGGACTGAAGCTCTCTGAGCTGCCCTGAGATAGACATTTTCCCCCAGTAGTGTCTGGTTAGACTTTTAATGATTTCTGTTTTGATATGGAAGCAAATGAACAAATACAAACAAACCAAAGTGAGAGCAAGGGAGAAAAAAGAAAAACCAGAAAGGACCCCCATGTGAGGTGTGGGAAGGGACGGGGCACAAACTGGAAGCAAGAGCTGAGTTCCCAGGTGTCTGGAGAGGACCTCCTGTCCTGCACAGGGACCCTGCAGTAAACCTTTGTCTGTCTGTCTTGCAGGTGGTGCCGGGGAGCGGGAGAAGGTGCCAGCCAACCCTGAGGCGCTCCTGCTCATGGCCAGCTCCCAGCGTGATATGGAGGACTGGGTGCAGGCCATTCGCCGCGTTATCTGGGCCCCGCTGGGCGGAGGTACTTCCCATAGCTCGCATGCCCATCCTGTAGAACCCTTGTCTACAGGTAATCTTGTTCTCTTGCCCTGAACTCACAAGTTCTTTCGCACTTGGGACTTGCTGACTGCATCCTGCATGTCTGACAGCAGCCTGCTCCTTGGGCTACTATCCCTGAAGTCACGCCTCCCACCTAGTACGTGGCCCCTTGGCAGGGGACACAAGCCTCCAAATAGAGGCCTGTGGCCTTTACATGCTTGTCTCCTTCCATCTAGACACCCTGCTGAGTGCTGAGTGCTCTTCCCCCAGACTGCAGATAGGCTCCACACCACCCTATGTTCATATCCAATTCCTCGGTCTTCACCATTCCCTTTTCCTAAGGCCTCCCTGCAACACTGGAACCCAACCCTGACCCCCCATGTCCACTTCCTGTCCTTAATCTGCTGTTTGCTTGCTTGTTCATTCAAAGCATTCAGTCAGTGGCGAAAGATACCTGGTCTATTCCAGGCACTTGGGAATTCAGCACTGAGCAAAGTCAAGCATTGCCCCTGACCCCCACACTTTGCTGTCTGCCACAGTCTCTAGTGGAGACAGACAAGTACACATATCTGAAGGTGTTCATGAGTGAGAGACGCAAGGGGGCAGAGGGACCGAGAGGGTGAAGATGAGGACAGTGGAGGGCTAGGTGAGAGAGGTGGCTAGGCAGTGGGGCCATGGAAGGCAGTGGGTGGCGTCGTGGTGAGTGCAACGGGGCACGAGATAGTGTAAGCAAGCGGGACCCTGACGGGACTGAACTTAGACTGAAGGCCTTTCAGTCATCCTGTAAGCAGAGGACCACGGAGACAAGGACCATAGCAGGCAGGGGCAGAGTGAAACAGGCTGAGATTGTGAGACAACTGGGGTGACTAGCTGCAGACGAATTCTAATGGGAAGCTTCTGGGCTTTGCTCAGGTGTAGCCCCGGAAGAAAAGAAGGAAGTGCTGACTCCAGACACTCTTAGTAGGTTTGTTGTCCTAGAAGTAATTGTCAAAGAGTTCATGACAGTGTCACCATACTGGGCTGATGGGGAGGACACAAATCCCTGCAGAACATGATAACCCAGAACCTTCCAACAGGTTGCTTCTAACGATGGTGTGAACATTCTCTCTCCCTGTGATGTTTGTCAGGCAGGGGCAGTCCTCACCTTGGGGAATCCCAAACCCATACCCAGATCTTCCAAGCCCCCTGCCCGCCACCTTCTACCTCACCAGCCCTCCTCTGTTATTTCTGGCTATGTCTGCCTGGTTTCCATCACTAAGCCTTGTGTAGAAGAGCAAATATAAAGTCAGAAGTTAAGATTGTTCTCCTGGGTTTCACTGGGGCAACCTCATGATCACAGCTGAGCTGACCCACTGACCATTTAATGACCTGGGAAGACCAGAGCCACCCAGAGATGACCTCTTTAGCCCCAAAGAACCTCTCGTTGTGGTAGGACATTGAAAGTGAAGCCAAGGAAGAGGGCAGAGTCCAGGCAGACATCGAGTACTTGGACTGTGGCTCAGAAGAGGCAGTGAGCATCAGAGGGAGTTTACAGAGAGAAAAAAGACTGATAACATTACCGCATCAACCAAAGGGTGGGCATTCTAGAAAAGTCAGTTAAGAGCTGGAAAGGGAAGCAGTGAAGTAAGGAGATGCTTGTAACGTGAACCCACTGTGGTTCTCTACCCAGTAAGGTGAGCCAATAGAAACATGGGCATGGCTTGAATGGGCACTTTGCAAAGAAGCAGTCCTCTTTCCTGTGGACATGGTGAGTGCGCTCAAGCTCATTGGTCACCAAAGAAATGTGAATTAGGTTCCATGGTACAAGTACTTGTCACCCAAGTCTTGCATATATCTATAGTTTTTTCTTTTTTTCACTCTTTGGCTGTTTTGGGGGCCCACCACCCAGATCCCACATAAATCACATGGAGGCATGGAGGCTTATTCTTTCTTATGAATGCCCAGCCTTAGCTTGGCTTGTTCCTTGACAGTTTTTCTTAAACTAGCCCATCTATCTTTTGCTTCTGGGCTTTTACCTTTCTATATACCTTTCTTTCCTTCTTACTCATGGCTTGCTGTGTAGGGGCGTGGCTGGCCCGGGGAGTCTTTCCTTCTCCTTTCGCTCCTCCTCCTTCTCTTTTTCTCCTGTTTATTCTCTCTGCCTGCCAGTTCCGCCTATTCTCTCTGTTATTAGACCAATCAGGTGTTTTAAACAAGCCTAGTAACACAGCTTCAGAGAATTAAACAAGTGCAACATAAAAGAACGCAACACATAACACGTCTTTGTATCATTAAACAAATGTTCCACAGCACAAACAAATGTAACACATCTTTAAGTAACATTTTACATTTATCAGCAGGGAGGCTGCTTGGAGGTATTTGATAGTCACTGTTGTGGCACACAGAATTCAGCTGTGCCCATGGGAAGCAGGTCCCATACAGAGATGTGTGCACCATTCTAGGAGACTTGGACACAGCAGGGTTTCACAGCCCCGTATTTATGACAGTCCCAAACTAACTCTAGTACTTAGCTACAAAAGGGGTAAATAACCACTGAACCTTGTTCCCTCCATCAACATAGTGTTGCACATAGAAAGTCCTCAGAAATCTACCAAAAAGCTATTAGAACCATAAAACAAAAACAAATAACAACAACAGAAAACCCAGCCAGTTAGTTTAATCCCAGCACTCAGGAGGCAGAGGTGCATGGATCTGTGAATTCAAGGTCAGCCTGGTCTACAGAGCGAGTTCCAAGACAGTCAGGGCTACGTGGAGAAACCCTATCTTGAAAAAAAAATCTTAGTAGGTTTGCAGATCAATGTATAATAATCAATTATATTTGTATTAAGCAGCGGTAATATAATAGAAAATGAAGTTCAGAATATTTCATTTGCAGTAGTAACCAAAAGAATAAAATACTTGGAAATACATTTAACCTTTACCCTAAAAACAACAAAACATTGTTGAAATTGAAGACTCATGTCAATGGGTGAATAGCGCACGTTTGTGCATCTAATGCTTTTCATTAAGAAGAGGGAGTATTTGGGGCTGGGGAGGTGGTCAAGAGTGCTTGCTGCGAGACCTGAGTTCAATTCTCAGCACCCACACCAGGCAGCTCACAAATGCCTGCAACCCCAGTTCTTTGGATCCAGTGCCCTCTTTGGACCTCCAGAAGCCCCTGTACTCAGATGTACATACATGCATAATACATACATACACATAGATACACTCATGCACATATAAAAATAAAATCCCCAGCCCAGCCATTGAACTTCTGCACCAAGTTAAAGGGGCACACACTGGCTAATAATCAGTGGGAAAGGACGTGCCAGCACTCTGTAAGGAGAGATAACACTTAGATGTCCCTTGGGCTATCTCAGGATCTGAAGGGTGGCCAGCCCCTTGAAGTCTGGGATTTATGTGCACATGGAAGGTGCTTAGGAAAGCTGACTGTGACAGGTAGAGAGGGACGAAGACCTGGCATCAGCTCTGCTGCTCTGAACCCTTGACAGCTCTCTGGAACTCTGTGATAGCTGCAACCTATCCCCACCCCACCCCACNTAATCGGCTCTGTGTTCTCTGGTCGTCTTTGCTTATCCTTCCCTTCTTGTTGTGCCCTGGTCACACTAAACTCTTCAGTTGTCCCTTCTGTTGTTAGTGGCATCTACCAGAAAGACTGGGGTACCTTTGTAAGGACAGCATTCAGCACTGGAAGATGGTGGAAGAATAGGGGATAGGGTTACTCGGGTACAGGTGTCGCCTGACACCAGGGTGTAATTGACATAGGTCCAGCATCCTGGATTGGTATAGTGTGTAGGGCATGTGATCACAGGATCAAGCTGCCAGTGAGATGCAGCTGCTAAGATCTTACAGCAGAGCAGAGGCAGCAAAGGGATGGGTCTTCCAACCAACTCTGAGCCCTAGCAGCCTGCTGACACAGCCCAAGAAGGGGCATATGGACCATTGCTTCAGTCCATCAACTCTGAGCCCTAGCAGCCTGCTGACACAGCCCAAGAAGGGGCATGTGAACCATTGCTTTGGCCCATCACATCCTGCTTCTAGTGCCACCCACAGGCATTGAACCTTATGTTTGGACCCATCATGGCCTGGCTGCTAGTCCCAATTTTCCCTTCACCAAGGGAAGTCCCAAGGCGGAAATGGTTCCTATAGGTTACTGGTTGCAAAAGCCCAGGCACACTGTCTCACCCAGCCCTGTATGGGGCTGGGCCTCAAGGGCCGAGAGAATGAGCTCCAGTTGTAGCATAGCTGGCTCAGTGTACTCATGGACAGCCAACAGCTGGTGCTGGCATGAGTCCTTGCTCCGGCAGTTTGACCTGTTGTCCTCTTGATCAAGGCAGCCAGGACAACATAAGAGCCTAGCAGTTGCTAGTTAGTCAGATTCCTCATTCCTGGTGCCTTTGCTTATTTACAGAAAAGTGAACATCAGAAGGAATGCTTGCAGCTCAAGCCCCAGAACTTATCATTAGTGCCAAAGGTGATTATAACGGTGTTTGCACCTGCTGGGTGCCCAGGGAGAGTCAGTCCCCCTGCCTCTTAGAAGCTTTTGTTTTGGGTTTGCTAATAGCCACCTTGGTGGGTGTGAAGTGGTGTTTCATTGTTGAAACAAAGTGTTGCAAAGGCTAGAGGCAGCTGGGAGGATGTCTGGTGGGAAGCTGCCA
>LOEQ01002222.1:85993-107777 GCA_001685075.1 Bramus lutescens | reverse complement strand
GCTAGAACTCCCCCACGTCTTGGCAGCCAGACTGGTCCTGCAGCCACCAGCCCTGGGAAGAGGATGCACACTTTGCCTGGCTGGAAGTCCTCCTTTCGGCAGGGGTCACGGTCGGAGAGTCCAAAGGGGGGCAGTTCATCCTTAGAGGTACCCATCATCTCTGGTGGGAACTGGCTCATAAATGGGTTATCCTCTCTACGTGGCCACCGTCGGGCTTCATCAGGGGACCGGCTCAAGGATACGGGCTCATCACAGAGACTCTCCACCTATGACAATGTGCCCCCATCCAGCCATTTTCCTAGCACTGCCAGCATGGCCAGCATGGCATGGTCTGCAGCCTCATCCTCCCGAGAGGCGTCTGTCAGCAGCTGCACAGCCTGCCGGGCCAGCGACTCTTCTGCCTGCAGCTCCTTACACACTGAGTGGGCTCTTGAGCCCTCTCCCCTCCCCAGCAGCAATGAGGACCACAGGTCACCAGACCTGGGCCACAGCCTGGAGGAGACATGTGTGGGCAGTGGCAGCAGTGAGCCCAATGACCCAGGCAGCCCCACACAGGCTCATGTCCGCCGCTGTCGGGCTCTCCAGGGCCAGGTAGCTGAGCTCAGGGCAGAACTGAGTCAACAGAAGACTGAGTACGAGAGGAGCCTGAAAAGGTAAGGGCCAAGCTTATGATAACAAAGCTGCCAAGGGGTGGGGATCAGAGCAGCCAGCCTCTAGGTTGCCTGCCTTGGAAAAACACCCTAGGATGTTCACGGTTGGTTGGTGGGTCAGGCTCCACAGATGCCTGCCGAGGGCATCAGGACAAGGGGAATGTCAGCTGGTTGGTAGAACAGGAGCCAGGTGGCTGCTCTCTAGGATGCAGTGGGTAAGAACAGGGTCTTGAATGACTATATCACTGGGGATGGCCACACTGCCCAGTGTGCAAACCAGCCTACTCCCGGTGCTTGTAGCAAACCTCAATATCTGTTCCTTACCTATACAGGCCCCTCTTTGGGAAGAATTGGGGGGCACAGTGGAGGCCCTGACAGAGTGGCTTGGGCTGCTCGGAAGGAGTTTAGAATGAGGGTGGTCTTTAGCATGGGAAGGAAGAGGACATTGTACCATGAACCATCCATTAGGCTTCTGGAAATATGCCTCTATCGGCATACATGGAACCCCATTCTGCTTCCTGAAATCCAGTCTCTCCTGTTCCAGTATGTCCCTAAGAGAATCTTCTGTTTGTGAAAATATGGATGCTGCTCTGGATGCTGGGGGCACAGCTATGTCCCAAACTCCCCAGAATTCTCTGCCTCACTCATGTTTGGGGTGTCAGGATGAAGCCATGCACAAGGTTCTTTAGAAATACATGGCATGCTTGGAAGTGGATAAAGGACAATCACACTGGGAATGGAAAGGGACCCTCCTCAGGAGAGGATAGGAGGCTTGGGGTGGGGTTAGGAGAGCACACCTTGGAGCTGTGCTAGCCTTGAGCCGGGTCGTAAGGCAGGACCTTTAACCAGGGTGATGCTTGGTCTTATTCAGAGGGCACTGTGTGAAAGCTGATGGACCATCTGTCTCAAGGACTTTGGCTCCTCAGATAAGAAAGCTTACTGGAGGTCCAGTAGGAATCAATTAAGAGACCATAGAAGTTCAGGCCCATGGGAGTGACATGGGCCACAGGGTCAGTAGGGGAGATGGGAGAAACAGGAGTCTTTGGCGCATGTTCTGACGATGGATTGAATGGGCCTTCTCACAGATGGGTGGGAACAGCTCAACTGTATAAAGGTTTTAGAGTTGAAGGGAGGAGCTATAAGCAGGTGCTTCTTGGGCAGAACTAGAAAGGATAGGGCGTATCTTGAGGAAGCTGTCAGGAGCTCCGTGTTGGACTGTGCAGTTGGAGATGCCCGTGAACAGGCCAGGAGCTTAGTAGGAGGGCTTAACAAGGTCACTGTAGTGTAACATAGAGAGGGGAGGCCCAAGCAAGGATAGGGTAGCAAAGAAGGGCTGGGGAACTCGGGAGGTAGAGGCAGGTGGATCTCTGTGAGTTCAAGGCCAGCCTGGTCTACAAGAGCGAGTTCCAGGACAGGCTCTAAAGCTACAGAAAATCCTGTCTTGAAAAAACAAAACAAAAAACCAAGGACTGGGGACAGGGGACAGAAGACAAGCAAGTGAGGACTCATGTGCCATCCTCCATGAGGCCCCTTTCTGATGGCATTGCCTGTTGCTATGGTGAAGGGAGGTCACTTTTCTCTAAGCGTTGTGCTCAGTGTCTGGGGGCAGAGGGAGCTGATACCCAGTTCACAGACTTACTGTGGTCAGTGCTACATGCATATTGTCCCTGTGTGGTGACAGTGCTCTGGGGAGTTTGTGTGTGTGTGGGGGGGTCACCTCTGCATTTCAGAGGATGCTAGGCCCATTGTCATCTGTCTTTTCAATGCCATGGAGCTCAGACTGTTGTGTAGGCTCTAGTATGGCTAGACTTACAGGGTGGTCATGGGAGGTGACCCCAAGGAGGACATGAAGGGCAGACAGGAATTTCCTCTGGGTTTATGTTCCTCTGGAGCACTGCGTAGACAGCAGCAGGAGCTGTAGGTACAAGCACATGAAGAAAGGTCAGGGGACCTCTGCTCCCCTTGCCAGTGGCAGGGATCCCTCACCAGGACAATCGACAGGGCTGGAGGGACAAAAGGCTATATCTAGTGCTCAGTGCTAAGACAGGAATCCTTAGGGTGGCTTTTCTGGGTCCCAAATCCAAGGAAACCTCCCTGTAGGAAGCCCCCACGGGCTGTGAGATCCCTCCCCACAGGCCTCTGTCCTCCCTGCCTTGGTGAGACCTAGGGCCATTCCTGCTGTGATAAAGCTCCAGTAGCTGGAGTCTGAAACTCCCTCTTCTTGATTTTTAAGCATCGAGGAGGGCAGTGCTGACTTGCGGAAGCAGATGTCTCAGCTAGAAGAGGAGCTGGACCAGGAGAAGAAGAAGTATGCCATGCTGGAGATAAAGCTCCGGAACTCAGAGCGGGCCCGTGAGGACGCAGAGCGCAGGAACCAGCTGCTGCAGAAGGAGATGGAGGAGTTCTTTGCCACCCTAGGAAGCTTGACTGTCGGGACCAAAGGGGCCAGAGCCCCAGAATGAAAGGAGCAGAGAATATGTCTGTATATGTCTGCTCACTCTCCCTCAAGAGCTGGCCATAGGCTGCAGAGAAGCCAGAAGCTTCACGTTTGGGCCAGGCCACCAGCAGGGCCATCTGACTCTAAGCGCCAGATAGAAAGAAAGAGCCTGACACCTCACAGGGGCTGTCAGGACCCCAAATAGTCCAGGCAGGATCTGGATGCTTCTTCAAACCTATGGGTCCCAGCAGGTGTCAGAGGGGACAAGTGCCAAGATCAGCATTAGCCTCTTGTCCAGGAAAAGTTCCCAATAGCCACCCAGAAGGATGGCACCTAAGAACAGGGCCACCGCCAAGAACCTCAGTCTTTATTAAATGTGCTCTGAAAACCTAGCACCTGTCACCAGCTTCATTCTTAATGTCTATGCCAGTGGAGTTCATCAAGTAATTCTAGAAAGATTGAGCGTCCCCAGGGGGAAGCTTTCTGAGGGTCCCAGCAATGTGGTTGGGGAAGCCATAGCCACCCCTTCAACTATCCCACCTCAGATCCTCTGTGCCTCCTTCTTGCCCTGCAGGGTTCTCTGGGCTGCCCTCTGTAGCATGCTCTTCTCTGCAGGGGCCCAGCTCAGCTCCAGAGGCCTGGGCCTGCAGGAGAGCAGAGTTCATGGATGCTCAGGGTGTCTCCTACTCTATACTGGGCCTGGCCCACCTTCCAGATTCAGGTGTGAGAAGAGTCACATAATTTCCATGTCTATTCCTTTAGACATCCTCAGACTTCATGTGTTCCCCTACCCACCCCAGCTTACAGGCAGCTCAGACTCATTTTGGCTGCCACCTTAAAATACCTAACCATCTAGGAAGGCCCTCAGCTGGTGTGGCACAAGAGCTGGTCTACCTGGAGCAACCGGAGCCCGAGACAGCTGGCCACAATATATCCACTGGCCCATGGGTCTCTCTCCCATTTCTAAATCCAGTCAAGCAGACTATACAAACTGACCTGCAGGCCTGGCTGAGGACTGGCCTTACAGGCAGCAGGGTTGCCCCTGCTCCTAATCAGTGTCACCGTGTGCGGCTTTGTTTCCCTCTTAAGCAGTAACCTAGGATGATTGGGGTGGGGGTGGGGGATAAAGAGGTCATTAAAGTAGCCAGGTTTCTGATTACTACATGGAAAAGTCCTTAACCCCCTAATATCTCAGGTACCATGTCTGACAACACTTGGGCAGTAGAATGGCCAGGGTCACAGTGCTACCGGGTAGCACTGGCTACCAACACAAGGCCATATGCTCCCACCCCAGTGGTAAGGCAGACTGATGTCTGACCTCTTACTGTCTTTAGGAAGGTGAATGGAGATTTCTATAACTAGGATGCCTGCCAAGAGGTCAGGGGGTCAGAGTGTCCCTGGGAGGGCCAAGGGGCCGTTGTAGATGTTAATTTATGCTATGGCACACTGCTGCAAACAGCCTGCATTTCTTGCCAAGCGTTAACCACCACCCTCCCTATGCTCAGAGAGGAAAGGCTAAAGCGACTGATTCCTCAGAACCTCCCACATGAGACTAGAGAGACTGGACCTCTCTCTCCATGAGAGGGGAAACTGTGCCTGAGGGAAGTGAGATGGAACCACCAGGGCATTCCCATGACCCTGCTGTGTTCCCTCACCACAGCTGTAGAATTCTGTTGAGTTTGCCTCAAGCGGAAAATGCCACCAGCTCACCAAAAGAACTTCTGGGATCAAAGTCTCAAGAGGAAAGGCCTTCTGACCACAGTTAAGGCCAGCTGCCTGCCAGCCCCAACAGGGTTGACAGTTAGCAAGCCAAGGCTGCCACCTGCTGGCAAGACAAATCTAGGCACCTACAACCTTTAAGGGAAACTTAATGGAATGCAGCTCTCAGTCTTCTGCCTGTGTACACATCTGACTTCTGAGTGTGAAGCATTGAGCACCTGAGACTCATCCATGATGGGTCTTTGTCCCGGAACCTCTCATCTTTCCCTTCCCTACCCTTTAGTTTATTTTTATACAAACTGTTCCAAGCCTCAAGATTCCTGCCGTACTCATACTAGAATAGCTTCACTTAATATTAAGTCAAACAATGAATTATAAACATGAGCAGTTGAGGAATGAGTTTTTTTTTTTAAATTTGGTGAAGTTCTCTATAATGACATGTAGTAGAAGGCCACTTATTTATTCCCAGCTGCTCAGCCCTGAAATAACCATGCAGAAACTGTATTAAGTCACTGCTTGGTCTATTAGCTTTAGCTTCATATATATATATATATAGCCTGGCTATGTTCTATTAAGCCATTGGCCGAGAGCAGCATCTTTATTCATTAACCAATAAAAGCAACACATATACAGAAGGACCTCCCACACCAATGAAAAACCAGAGGCCGTTGCTAAAAACATCACCAAGTTAAGCAGGGATGAATCATGGTGAAGTGAAAGCTGGTCAAAAAGATCACAGGTCACCTCAGACATGTTTTAAAATTTAGTTTTGGGGGCAGAAGAGATGACTCATTGGTTAGGAGCACTTACTGCACTTCCAGAAGACCAGGGGTCATTTCCCAGCACCTACAGGTGGCTCACAATGGTCTAACTTCAGTTCAGTGGGATCTATCTTCTGCTTCTGGCCTCCTCTGGTAGTACTTACATACACTTACATATATGCAGCCTACACACATATAAAATTAAAAAATAAAATCTTGTTTGGGGTTTGTGTGATGACTCATTGGGTAGAGGTGCTTACTGTCAAGTCTATCAGGTATCAGTTCAATATCTTGGATACACATGGCAGAAGGAACAAGCCAACTTCTTAGCATGCATATATACACACATGTAACAGATGCATGCACACCACTCACATGCATGCATGTGTGCACACACAAAAATCAATGTAAAACTTAGGTTTGACTTTAAAGAGAATACTGAAAATTGTAGGTAGGGGCTGGGGAATCACTCCAGGGCTGGGGTGCTTGGCTAGCAGGTGCAAGGCCCTAGGTTCATGGAAGGGGAAACAGAAAACTAGAAACTTTACATGGAAAAGTAAAATGTTGGCTTATATACTAAGTTTGACAAATGGGTTTGACACCCAGCACCCCACCCAGGAAAGAGAAATCTGTATTTTAAGACTATAATTTTAATGGAATGAGCTAGAAAAATGAGCCCTTCTTTAACTGCTTAAATGATAAACCAGTACAGTAAGATTTGGGAATGGAATCCATGTGTTCATGTCAGTCCTGCTTGTTTTACTGCCTCTGCTACCACTGCCACCTATTCCTGTGCCAACCCTGCCCCAGGAGTCCCAGCCTTTTCAGTCAGGCCTGTAACAGTTGAACCCATGCCATCTCAAGACATGTTGTTGTGGCCTGTAATAAAGTTGGAAGACATGGCCATAGAAATCTTTGACAGCTACAAGTCTGGGCTTGTCCTCCCCATGCTGTGAGACAGTGAGGAAACTGTGCCCTGAATCTTCCTCCTTCATGCTTAAAAGATGATGGTATTACAGAGGGCAGCCATTCCAGGTCCCAGGACCTTGCACACATATCCCATTTGCTCTGTGCAGACAATGTAAACTGAGGAAGAGGAAACATTGAGAAGTTAAGGACATGGTCTAACCACACACAAGCAGTTAAGTTAAAAGTCAGAAGCTGATCTCAGCCTGCATCCCTCCTACTGGTCTGTGTGGAGATGCTAGCTTGAAAGTAGTATGCAAGCCCCAATAGGTTATGTATAAGACCATAAGGAAACATAGAGAACACAAAACACATCTGATTAGCACATGCTCTGAGTAGGAGACCTGGGGCAGGCTGACCAGGAAGCCTTTCCAAGATAACATGTGAACGGCAATTGCAAAGATGGGCACAGACAACAGGCAGGCATGCAAGACAGTGCCCAGTCCGAGAGGAACATCTGGGAACGAGTGCTTGAGCCGAGCAAGAAGAGCTTGGGATGCTTTGATAGTTTGGATACTGACTATCCCTGACAGCCAGGCACCCTTGAAGGATATTTGGGAACTCTGGTCCCTTCTCCTTTGCTTTACGGAGTTGTTTTTGTTCACCACGTCCTCTACTATGATGTGCTACCTTGCCATAGGCCCAAAGCATCCTAGTCAACAAACTATGGCTTAACCCCCTTCCCCCCACTGTGAGCCTAAATAAATATGCTAATTATCCAGGGTATTTCATTATAGTGATGCAGAGCTGACCAAGGCAGGGAGAAGAATGCAGTTGGTGGTGGGTAGACCTGCTAGGGGGAAGATGGAGCAAGCAAGCAGGCATTCACTCCACTGACATGAACTGGCTTGCATTTAAACAAAGCCTGCATTTTTGGCCACTGCATAGAGTGGTTAAGTGGATGCAGGTACACTGGTCAGACATCTGACGCTGGGAGGCCAGCAGAAGGTTGAAGGGGAGGAAGACTGGGGTGGGGGCTGGGGGTGAAATCCCAGCACATCTTTCTACATTCTGATGTAGATAATGCAGAGAAACAGGGGCTTTTAAAGGTAGACATTAACAGGGCCTGGTGGCATACTGACTTAAGAGCAGTAGGGGTGAACCTGAGACAGACCTTACAGGGAGTCAGTAAACGGTAGAACTGTGAAGCTGGCCTGAGCAGACACAGGAGCCAGAAAACAGGCAGGGGAGATACCTATAGCTGTCTCTGGGGTCCTTGCAAAGGAGGGAGCCACTTATCTTAGCATCCTAAGAGGAAATATGTGACCACAGTACCTTCTCAGATAGAGGGCCTCAGAGTAGGGCCTGACATCAGTGGGTATAACCAACTGGCAGCTGAGAGTTGCTTCTGGCACAGATCAATGTATGTGTGATGGCATCTGATACCTGTCTCTAGAAAACTAGGAATTGCATTTTGAGTCAGATTTGAAATATCACAGCCTAGCCCTATCAATCTTGAAGCTGTAAATCACAACCCTGGCCCTACCCCACATCAGCCAGCAGCAGCTATAAGCTGCCCGCAGAGTTGAGACATCCCTATCAGCATCCTCTTCTCTTCCTTCAGTTATTTTCTGGTGTCTGTTGGTCCAGTGTTAGAAACAAGGGGCAGGACCCAAGCGATGTGGAGGTTGAGGACGCCTAAGTTAGGCTGAGTTCTGGGTGTTAGAATCACTTCCCAGCACAGAACACCAAAGGGAAAGTAGTGTTTGCTGTGTATCAGATTCTATTGGTATGTATTTACCTTAAGACCTGACTACTGTTCAAACAAGAGTGCTGATGAGTTGAACTGTAAAGACCTCTAGAGACTGAACCTCTAGCTGAAAGTTACAAAGACAACTATTTGCCAAGGGTGTTCTATATACTGCTTAACCTTGTGTGGATGCTGAGCCTTCACAGTGACTTGTGACTCCATTTTATAAGAAAACAATGAATACCATGGAGTGGGTAAGGTCATACACTCTGACTAGAGGCCAGGATTCAATTCTGGAGTGTTACACTTCTATTGCTGCAATTATTTGATTGTATGCAGTCTTGTGCCACATGTTGAAGACTATGCTGCATAGTCAGAAGTCTGTCATGGGCTTACACAGCACTTGCATGCTAACTATCTCCATCTAACGCCATTATCTGTGGCCAGGATCTGTTCACCCAAGGCACTGTGGGGTAAGGAATCAGTAGCAGAGCATGGGATATCACCAAAGATCAGGTGAACATGTAGCCTAACTCAGTCATCTTTACAGGAGTGAGAATAAAGTGAGCAAGCATGAGGGCAAAACATGCAGACAGGGTAGTTTCCAGCTGTAACCAAAGCATGCCTACAATAAGATGGGAGGCGGTGGGTGACTGGGGAATCACCCAGAAGCTCTCAAGCCAGGTAGGCTGGGGCAGGCAGCACAGCTTAGGAACGAGAGGTTCTGTTCCGCAAGGTGAAAGGTAAGAACTGACTCCTGAAAGTTGTCCTCTGACCAAACACACACAAACTTCTTTAGTTTTGTTAAAGTGAGCAAGAACTATGCAATTATGTTGCATGACTTCCTAGGGAAGACATAAACAGACATCCACTTCTTACATATAATGCACCTCCAGATCAAAGAATTAACTCCACCCAAGTCTAGCTCACTGACCCAGTGATCTTAACTGAGGCAACTTAGAGGCAGCTACCCCACTGCAGAAGTGCACTCCACTTGCCCAGCAACCATCCTCCACCTTGTGAGGATCTTAGGTTATTGTTGCTGGGATATAAGGATGGCAAGAGCCACACCATTCCTGGAGGGCAGATTTCCACCCAGGGGATAATCAGAGGCTTACAGAGGCAGAATGACTGCCCCTGGGCAAGTGTGGGTGTACAGGACACACACTCAGAGTAAAATAGCATATATACAACAGGGTGGTTTAGTTGACAGGATCTGGTGGAAATGACACAAAAAAGCACCAGAATACAGCACACTCCAATTCTCCACGAAAACTCATAGTTGACCTTCTGGTACGTCTTTCAAGGAAATCTTACCAGCCACATGTTTGGGGCTGTGGGGCATGGAGAAGGCAATTCAAGGTTTGGGATACAGTTGTTCTGAAGTGGGACTGCATAAAATGCTCTCCTTTCAGGGCAGCATTCTGCTACACCACTTCCGATTCTTTCCAGGTTATACTGGCTTACACTGCCTTTCATAAAAGTACACACAATCAGCAGACACCTTAAGAGCCCACCACTTTCAGGTGACAGATGCAGAAGCACAGCACATTACAGTGCCACCAAGACTTACCTGAGGGCACTCAGCTGTCCCTCTTCAAGCAAACCCTGATGGCCCACCTTGCTTGGACTTCACCTTGCCAGGGGGAACATGCGAATTGGCTTCTCCCTTTTTAGTCCACTCTGATCTATATGACTCTTTCCATTTCCTAGCCCGCTTTTGAAGTGCTTTTTATGGTCAGTCCAGGGTCCGCAGCAATCAGATAACCTCTCCTCCAGATAACCTGGGTGTTCTCAGGAATGTTACTCACTAGGCAGTGTCTCCTTTTCCCACTGTCCACCAAGTGATACAAAAATGGTGTGAGGCAGGGATAAGTAGATGTCACAGGCCTCAGGCAGGAAATCATAAAATTAGAGAAACCCAGAGATTAGTTAGGGTGCAAATCACCTGTCCCCTTCCTAAGACAAATGGAAAGCTGACGCCATACCTGCCATGCCCTCTATCATAGAACGTGTAAAGATGGGGAGGTACAAGTCCTAAGATGCACTGGGTACAGACCCACTGTAATGAATGGTCCCCAAGCAATAAAGGGCTGAAAACATCTCTCAGCTCCCCATGCCAAGCTTGGAAACATGCTTAAATGAGCCCTCTTTCCACCTCACTGCTCTCTCAACAAGGGATCTGGCTTCCAGGCCCATATTCATACCTCCAGCTTAACTGGATCTGTCCTCATAAGTGATCCTAAGATAAAGGTCTCATCTCACATCTGCAATGAGTTCTGACTATAGAGAATGAAAGCAAGTCCTGGTGTTCTGTGCTTGCTCAGTTATCCAATCTGGAACCTCAGCTTTCTAGTCTTATTATCTTTGAATACCTAAGCCTTGCCCATCAGCCCTCATTTCCACCTAGGCACTTACTTTTAAACCTGTGACTTTCCTTTTAGTTTGGAATACCCTTCCTCTTCAAGTCATTTCACAGAAAGGCTCACCTCCTTTGCACAATACTCTTTTCCTCTCGTCAGAACCTGCCTGTTCCCTTGACACAGACTTTGCTCTCCATACATTTTTTTGACTCCTCTCACTCCAATTTCCAGAAGTTTCACAGTATGTTTTCATTAACTGATGAAATAAAACTTGTATTGGAAACTTAACATTTTCAAAGCATATTTGAAGAATCTTATTTTCAAATGAGGTTCAAATACTGGTATATAACCTTAAATATGTAAAATATTTTTTAACCACAAAATCAGTACAAGTAAACCATCCTCACTTAGATATATCTGACAGATTTTTAAAACAATACTTTAAAATATGTAACACCTATATTAGCCAAACAAAGAACTACATTTTATGACTGGGTGGAAATCTTGATCATTCATCTAAAAACAAGCCTGCAGCTAACAGTCTGATATCAAATTCTACAGGCTGTTTAGCACTCAGGAAGAGACCCTGTCCACCCATCAACAATGCTGAGACCCTGCGCACACAACAGACACAGGCTCTAAGCTCAAATCTCCTGCTTGCTTTGACAGACACAGATGATACTGACTTTTGCCAAGTGGCCAGAATGGCAGCTGTTTTATGCAGTTACTAGATCAAGGGCACTGAAGCAAGTTCCTTTCTTAAAGTTTCTCTAGTGATTTCAAACACAAGAACAGCAAACTTAGATCAAACTATACACCAGCAGTGGTAACCACGATAACAATGTGTGTACAATCCAAACCTAAGACACTTGCCCTACTGATAATCTTACCTCAATCCATAGGAAACCCTAAAACCACCTGGAAAAAACACAAGTTTGTTTCGCTTTCAATGAAAAACTCTTACTTTCATACCACTTTTTTATTTAAAATATTATAACCAATTGACATACTAGATAACACTGTTTACATCCAGTGGTGCATGTTTAATGACTAGGGCATGAACACGTAAACCACAATAATGATCTCAGCATTCCCTACAAAGTGCCCCATTTTGTTTTGTCTAGAGAGGAGAGGAAAACAAACACAGAAAAGAAGGACGAAGAAGTAATGACATGGACAGGGAGAGAGAGAAAGAAATCCGAATTATCGTCCTTAGGTTTGCAGGTTTAAAACCTTATTAACAGGATAAACTGTAATGAGAAAATAGACGTCACAGTCCGGGCAAACAGCTACTTCAGTTTAACTTCATCCTTCAGCTATAAGATTAACAGCTTCGCAAAAATATACCAAATATTGGGCCTACAAAAGTAATTTATTTCTTCGTAAAATTTACTAAGATTTACTCCTTTTGTAAAATGTAAAGCATGGACTGATATCTTGAGCAAGTTTCTTACAAAAACAGTGATGATGTCAATAAGCACAGCTAGCACAATTCCCCAGACACAGTAGAAGACTACACAGGACTGTCTCTTACTGATGCAAGGCATGCACTTCACATACTTACTGGTATTTTGTCAACAATGATCATAAAGTATGCGACACACATAATTCACACTCAGTAAAGGATCTAACATTAAGGGCAACAGCTTACTTGTGAAAGCATAGAAAATCAGTGTGAGGTAGTTCAATAAAAACCTAGTTTAAGTCATTGTGAGAATAGGACATTGTGCATAACTAATCCACAGGTACTATTTCTCAGAAGTTTTGTAACAAGAATCTAACCCAGAAATGCCCAGAAGGTTACTCTTACTAGACTCCCCTTAAGAGCACTTTGACTAAGAGCAGTTACTTTGAAATTAATTAGGACACAAGTTTTCCTATCTTACCCCAACTACACATTTCTGCTTCAATGCCCTTTATCTCATCCATCTGTCGTGCTATTAAGACAAATTTGCTTCCTGTGGTCCAGGAAAAGCCTAAGAGATCAGTAGAAACACAATGCACACTAAAATCTAAAAGGCCATGGAGCAATGCTGACGAGGGCTACGGATGAGACGGTGCTGGGTCTGCTACTCACTGGGAACAATTAGTGGGGTCCTGGGGCATCATGCATCCACCTTACAGCTAATGTGTGACTAATGGGCAACACTCACAAACTACAATAGTTCTGAAAATATACTATGCTTTTATCTCAAAATGTTGTGCAGGCTGGTGCCTAGGCAACACTGATGGTTGTCTTCATGTGTGTGGCAGAAACTGGCCAATAGTGTAAACCAAGTTCTATTTGTAACTCAGGAAACAGCTTCACTTGCCTGCTGCTCATTTTGTCAGTAGGCCTCTCTGCCTCCATGTCTTGGGGTCAACAGAGTGAGACGAGCCCAGAAGGGTTACACACAGGAAAGCTGCTGCTTTGTATACAATCAAGCTTCTTTGTACTGGTAGGGACTACGGCTTCTCTTACAAGTGGGGTGTGAATGCACTGGGCTTTGTTCCTGGTGTGCACTCAGCAGCATGGCATGACACACTTAGCAAATAGAATGAAAGAGTTGAGATGCTCTATTTATAACAAGCAATCCCAACAACATGGTCATCTTAGAGAAGGTCAGTATAGTAGGGGTAAGAGAACTGTAACCAGGAAGACATGTAGGAAGAATCCGTGTCTCTTTCCTAACCTAATTCTCAGTTAAACAACTTTTGGACAGTAAAACAACAGGTAGCTTAAGCAGATATAATTGAAAAGTCAAATTACAGGATGGCTGAACAAGTACTGCTAGACAGAAATGTTATTTGTAAATTCTTAAAAAAATACTTAAAATGCTTTAAGATCCTAAAAGTACCAATATTTATGTGAACAGGTTTAAGCAAAGAGGGGGAGTTGTGTAAACAATGAATCTTAAAAAGCTAGGGCACGCACAGTTAACAAACAGAACTTACTTTTACGGTATAATTTTGTTAAGTATTTTAGTTTACATTAAGCATTGAAACTGAAACATGATGGCTGGCAAGTGGGAGCTGGCAATTACAACAAATGTACAATCAGAACAACTGTTTTCTCACTTAACCAAAATCTGCATCAAGAAAGATGGCTTCTCAGCAATCAAACATAAAATACAGAAAACTAACGAAGCATATCAGCTGCTAAAGTGCAATAGTGACACATTTTCTTCTGGGAAAACAAGCCAGTTAGCTGTAGAACTAATATAAAATAAGAACACACTCATGCTCCAATTTCTGCTAAAATTCTGACTCCAATCTTGTATTTTTACAGACCAAGAGGCATAATAGTCTCAAATTCATACTTGCCTAATAAAAATTAATGCACCATGTTAAATGTAGAGAAAAGGAATCACTAAAAGGTGGGAAGCTAGAAATCATGATAAACTAACTTTGCTATATTTCAAAGTCTAAAAAAGCTAATGTATTTTAATCTTAAGTATTGCACATTAACAATGACCAAAAATACCTTACTTAAAAGTAATTCTACACTAAATATACAAAAAAAAAAGCAAAAAGCTAAGCAAACTTTCAGAAATTTGCTGAGCTGTGCCTGTTCTTAGTCCTGTTGGTTGTGAGCTCCAAATGGCTTCTCCCTACAACAACCTTGCAGCTCATGAAGTATGTATTTCCCAGTTCAATCCATGAAATCCCTCTTGTTCCAGACAATACCAAAGGTGCCTGGGCATTACAGACATCATTTCAGAAATAATGAGACCTTGATGACATTTTACTTAGGAAAATTCAGTTACAGAGAAAGGATTCTGTAGATAGAAAATGTAAACAGTTAACACACACTTGTCAGGAGCAGCACCATTCTTACACTACTCAATGTGCACACTGTGTATTCTATTGGAAATCAGATATAAAAAAAAATTCAAAGACTGAAGAACCACCATTATGCCTGCTCTGCTCACTGCGAAGAAACAGTCCTTAGAAAATGACATCCTACATATGGCTGTGTGCTACTATTTTCAGATGAACGGTATATTGCTCATTTAAACATCACCTACACAAATTTAAGTAGGCTTTGGAACCTCCTGACAGCTAGTAAAAATAGACTTATGCTACAGGTAGAAGAATCAAATGGCCAGAAACACCACAAACTGGTGCTCAACAGACTGACCCTCCAAAGAACAGGAACTGGGAAAGGTCCAGAGGCCAGAAGCTATACAAAAGAGAAGTCCAGACTCTTGACCAATGCCAGGACCTATAGCCTGAGATTAACTCAGTGTATACAGAAGCAGGCTCATAGATAGTACAAGGGAAACATCTGTTGATTTGCATTGAAATGTATATTCATGAAGTATCCTCTTGACTGTATACAATCGATCGAAAGCTTTGAGCATGCTACAAAACTCAGAACAGAGCACAATTCTTGATTTGAGCTTTTGTTGGGTTAGGGTGGGGAGCTCCAAATGGTAGGAGGATGTGCCCAGCTTCTTTAAACACACGCTCTGAGTTAGCCTGCCATTTAGACAGCAGGGTGTTTGCCAAAATTTAGTAAGGTTGCCTACTAATTGTTGTAACTAAATTGGGATTGGCAAGCAACAAATATTGGAGGTTTCTTGACACGTTCATCATTTACAGTAGTTATTCCTGAATATAACTGGCTACAGGTTATTTTCCCTTACTCCTCTGGGGTTATTTCATTGATAAGCACATAACCCTTAAGGATAGCATCATGAACAAACATCTGAAATAAATTCTAATAAAAAACTTATAAACATCTTAAATAATTCATGATATATGCAAGTCACCACATAATAGTTGCTTTGATAAACAAAAATCTTACAAATTCAGTAAAAAAAATCAGCAGCATAAGATAAAGCAAATATGCAAAAATTTAAACCATGATAAAATAATTAGGTTTACATTATACAGTTAATTACAGCAAAAATAAAATACAGTTTTGTTGCTGTTTAAAAACACAACTTAGGTTTTAAATTACAACACTTGAAATTAAAAAAATAAACTACTACAAAATGAATTCTACATTTTCTGAAAAATCACTCAAAAATATGACCACTGAATTGTTTTAAAAGCAGTTCTATCCATGACTAACCGATTGCCCATCCCTCCCACACCCCCCCAAGGCCCAAGTAGTCATCTACAGCAGCCTAGAGGTCCAGCAGATGCTTCTAGACTGCTGTCTGTATCCGAGGCCAAAGTCGGATCTGTGGACGTTGAAGACACATCATTGACAGACGGTGAAGACGACTGGTGCTGCGAGCCGTTGATCACTGCTGCACCTGTGCTATGAGAACCAAAACAGCAAATCAGTTACTGTGCTGCCCACCTCCAGCGTCAGCATACGACTTCTGGGCTTAAGGGGTGCGAACCACAGTGAACCGATGCTAGTGTTCTCTCATTCACACAAGCTATGAGGGAAGAATTCTTAAAAACGCCTAGAAACCTATACTCCTGTCCTTTCTACTGCATTGCAAGTTTAGGACAAGAAATCAGAAGTCCAAGTAACGTGGAGAATGGCCCTATAGCAAGATTCATGAATGGGCCTCAGGGTATATTCCAGAAGAGTTGTGAGCACATATAAAACTGTTTACCTTGCCCTTTGTCAAATGACTAAAAGCAAACTTCAAGAACTAGAATACTACAGAAAACATTACTTTTGATACTGTCTCACACACACAAAGAAACAAATTCACAATGTCAAATGATACTTCTGGAATATCTTGCGAAGCAGAAGTAAACACAAAAGAGCAACACTTTGATTAGGAGGGAACTTAATCAACTGTCCCACTATGAGACTTATGAGTCTGTGTGCCTTCCCAGCCTAGTTAGGTTAAATTCAGGTTTTACTTTGATTCTAGTAAATTCCAGGCAAAGACAAATACAGACTTACTAAACAGAGACAGGAGCAAATGCTTCCTCTGCTAAGAGTAGTATCTAACAAGAATTTCTTGCATTAAAAAAACAACCTTCCCCACAAATAGACAAGAATACCTTACACAGAGACAGAAATCCTTTCAAGGTGTAGGCCTCATTCTAGGGTAGGAGTAGGTTAAAGCAACTCAACAACAGGCAGCAACTTTCAAGCCACAAGCTTACTAAATAAAGGTAATTTAGAAGCACATAAAAGTTCTCAAGAACACATTTCTAGAATAAAAACAGTGGATAGAGTTCAGGGCCACAAGATGCCGAAAGCAAACAGGTAGAAAGTCTACTGAACCACATCTCGGGGCTGAGATCATCTCCATTCTGCAGAATGTTGAACAAAACACTCAGATACAAGAGGTTCACCCAAAGCTTGTTTCCAACTGTGACAAAAGTACTGAAAACAACACCAGTACTTGATAGTGTGTGCAGCAAATTCTGTAGTGAAGCTTTTATTTATTCCAACTGAAAGCTGTTCCAATCAAAACACAGCAAATGCAAAGAGAATTCTTTAAAGCAAGGCCAATAAAGGCAGGGTTAAATCAGTATGACAGAGACAACAACAACAACAACAAAAAAAGACAGCAGTATGTCAGTGCTTTCAAATTTAACTATAAAATTGTAACCAGCAAATTGAGTGAGCATGGTGAAGAACTGCAGGTCCCAGGGCACTGAAGATTATAACACAAGTAAATGGCAATCACAACCACAACGGGTCTATATTGTAACCAACCTAAAGGAGATGGTTGCCCTCTTATGACTCCATTCTTGGTTCGTTCCTCCAAGTCCATAACCTCCTTGTATATTAATTCTGGGGGGAAAAAAAGGAAAAATAAGTGTTTTGAAATCAGAGTGAACCTCGAAGGTATGTATATTTTAAGTCAAAACTTGTGTATCTGTTAAGTATGCCAAGCTGGGCCTTTACAATGACAGCAGATCAAGTGAGTGTCAGGTTCTGATTCACAGATGTTAACAACTCCCTGACTTCCAACAACAGACTACACTGAAAGACAGTGCAACTCTCTGCTGTAACTGTTTATGTTGGCTAATGGGCAGCTGCTGCCAGAACCCATCAAGGTATCACCCAAACAGCATTCAGCCTTACAGATGCTTGTCTAATTTTGTCTAAGTGAGGGTTAGAGTCTGTGCTTATCTTCTTTCTACTTCTCAAGTCATGGCCTTATGCAACAAGGCTGTGGTTACAAAGATATATCAGTGTTTACAATTAGAATGGCACGGGAGACATTTCTATTTAAGCAAAAGCAGCAGTAGCTTCAGCTCCTTCCAAATAGCCTACAAAAGGCATCACACCAACACCCCTTCCCAAGACTCTGTAGCCCTGAGTGAGGGCAGCAGCAGAGCACTACAAGGACAGCTTTGACCGATTAAAGACAGGGTGCAGTGCAGTATGCACCCCACACCCTACTCTCCTACATGATTCTGACTTCTCCATTACCATTATTTAAATCACCTTTGAGTCACACATTCCTTGAAAAATTACATAAAAGCAATTTCTTGAAAAATACGCAAACCAAAAATGTAAAGAAGTCCAAAGAATTTGTATTCCCAAAGTTCAAGGTTTTTNNNTTTTAAATAAAGAATCCCGCTGGAGGCCAGGCATGGTGACACATACCTGTAATCCTAGTAGCTGGGAGGCTGAGGCAGGGAGATCACAAGTTTGATGTCAGTCTGTACCATACACATGTTTTTATTTCAACCTTCTCCCAACCATCAAAAGCATCATCAAGAAGCTGAATACTCAATCAATCAATAGGCTAACCAATAAATGGGAAAATTCTCTTTCAACTCGACAGAAATTTCTCAAAAAAACAAAAAACAAAAACAAATGGACACTATATGAAAAAAAAATCAATATTCCAAGCCATCAGAACATACAAACACAATACCAAGATTCTATCTAATGGCTACTATCCATTAAAAAAAAAAACAATGGCAACAAATGCTAGCAAAGATGTGATAAAAAGGAACCTTCATAAATATCAGTGGAAATAGAAATTAGAATAGTCACTACAGAAATTATTGCAGGGTCCTCAAAACATTTAAAAAGAAAAAAATTCCAGGGGCTGGAGAGATGGCTCAACGGTTGAGAGCACTGATTGTTCTTCCACAGGTCCTGAGTTCAATTCCCAGCAACCACATGGTGGCTCACAACCACCTGTCATAAAATCTGGTGTCAACTTCTGGCCTGCAGGGACACATGCAGGCAGAAATTGTATACATAATAAATAAATCTTTATAAAAAAATAAAATTCCATTAAAGAAATCTAAGGCAGAATATAAGATACCTGCACACCCACTGTTACTGAGACACTATTCACAGTAATATGCGCTATTAGCAGATGCCCTCCAAGAGCCCAGATGCCCACAAACAGCCCAGATGCCCACCAAGAGCCCAGATGCCCACCAACAGCCTAGATGCCTATCTACAGCCTAGATGCCTATCAACAGTCCAGATGTCCACCACCAGCCTAGATGCCTGTCAACAGCCCAGATGCCCACCAAACAGCCCAGATGCCCATCCATAGCCCAGATGCCCACCAACAGCCTAGATGCCCATCAAAAGGAAGACCGGGTAAAGAAAATGTGATGAGACAAGATGTGGTGGTACACATAGATATAATCCCAACACTCCAGAAGCAGGCAGTTCTTGGTGAGTTTGAGGTCAGTTCGGACTACAGAGTGAATTCCAGACCAGCAGAGTGCATTTCAGGCCAGCAAGAACTATATAGTGAGATCTTGTCTCAATAGAAAAATGAACAAACAAAACAACAACAACAAAAAATCCCAAAATGTGGTGTATATGTATGCAAGGTAATTTTAGTCAGCCATGAAGTAGAATGAAATTATCTTATTTGCAGGAAAACAGATAGAACCAGAGTCTCATGTTAAGTAAAATAACCTGACTCAGAAAGATAAATATCACACATTTTCTTCTATATGGAAACTGGATTTGACAATGTAAACACATATGACACAAAGGAGCCAATTGGGGGAGAAAAGGACAAGTGAGAAGGTTAAGAGAGGGCATGAGGGATCAAAGGTGGCTAATGTACAGAGAATGATACACATATCTGGAAATATTGTGACAAAACCTGTTACTCTGTACACTACAATAATAAAAGAAAAAGTGTATTTATGTATAACTACATTCATAAATTAGGAAAAAATTAGACCTGATGTTCAAAGATGATAAATGAAGCCATCAAAGTTAGAGTGGAGGTGAACTGATACCTTTGTGTCATGCTGATAGAAGCAGAAACTAGTGTCTTTAAACAAATAGGAAGTAATTAAAACAACATTTGGTCAAGCACATCTCTTTTTTGGACTGCTCTCTCTGTTATTTTCAAATATGTGCACACAAACACATGGTGACAGCAACAGGCTGTGTTAAGGTTCAACTTTAGTGCACATCACAAACTGAGAGACACACTTCCTTATAGCTCACCACTTACTAGCTATTAAACCCTGCAGGCAGCTGTGTTTACCAAGAGCATGTCATTTTCAAGATGTATAGGGACATCCATAAACAAGTGAGCACAGAACACTAGATACCCCAAACATGGGTGCAGAAACAAAGAAGAAAACAGTAATGTGTGGAAAATTTCAGAAATTAAGGAAGGAAAGAAACTGTCTACTTTTGTAAAACAAACAAATAAACAAAAACTTATTACCAAATATAAGTTATGAAAATAGAAAGCAACATTAATTTCCTTAACGGGAAGAAGCCACTGAAAGAAGAGGAAGTTGCTTCAGCATCTTAGAGTCTGGTGACTGTTACCTTTCCACTCTTCTATTGTGTGCTCCCTTTCATCTAACTGCTTGTCAGGGATCTTTGGTGGTGGCTGAAAGAGACAAGGCAGTAACAGCTGAGTCAGTTTACTGAAAGTATATATACTCTTAATTATTTAAAATATCAGTCAGACAAAAGACTTGTAAAAATGAATCATGAGAAAAAGACTAATTAATCATCAGTAACTTTAATTTTCTACAAAGTAATTCTATAAGATTCCTTTGTAAGAAATATGATGTCTGTCTTTTTTCTTCCCAACTTTTGAAATTGTCCCATTTTACCTATATTACAGAATTCTGCTCTTCTATGGATACAAAACATTAGTTCTAAATAAGGCTGTTCCCACAGACTTCTAGCTCCTCTCTAATCAACTATCAATTCAATAGAGTAAAAGAAACAGTGGGAGGCTGCCCGACTGTGTGATAGCTCATTAACCTAGGGTTTTCTTCATGCAGAACTAGTAAAGATTTAACATCCTCTACCTATTTTTTTAAATGACAAATGTATTTCAAACTTAGTTTCAATAATAGCTCTAAGAATACAGTATGCTCTTCAAACACTAAGAACTTACGGCTTCTGCTTCCGAAGGGTCATACCAGACATTGATGTATGGGTGCTGGAGAGCTTCATCTACTGAGATCCTTTTGGATGCATCTATTACTAGCATTTTGGATAACAAATCCCTTGCCTGGCTGGCTGCAAAAATAATGATATTAATACACACATGTTCAAGAGATTCTCCAATTATTAACTTTAGAAAGTTGAGGTTATCTTTTATTTTAAAAAACAATTATCTTTGTCAGGCATGGTGCATATGCTTGTAATTGCTGAACTAA
The DNA here is from genome assembly GCA_001685075.1 of Bramus lutescens. Lineage (NCBI taxonomy): Eukaryota > Metazoa > Chordata > Mammalia > Rodentia > Cricetidae > Bramus > Bramus lutescens. The sequence goes on along the minus strand of LOEQ01002222.1, from coordinate 86,655 downwards.
GGATACGGAGGCAGAAGGATCACAAGGTTTAGGCCAGCTTGTTCTAATCCTAGGTTAGCAGGATTACACAGTATATAGCTATCTCAAACTGAATCAATCAAAGACAAAACAAATCCTATGTTTTAAAATAGAATGCTTTTTATTATTTATTTTTTTATTAAAAGAGATTTGTTGTATTTTCAGTTATGTGTACACAGAGGGAAGGGAGGGGTGTGTGCATGCACACATGAATGAAGGTGCCCAGGGCCCAGAAGAGGGTATTAGGTTCCCTGGAGCTGGACTTACATCTGGTTGTAAGCTGCCTCATATGAGTGCTAGGAACTGAACTCAGGTTCTCTGCATGAGCAGCAAGCAACCTCTCTAGTCCCTCCTCCTCCCCCCCATTTATTTGAATAAATAAAAGACCAGGTCAAGCTACGTACCTAAGATAGCCTGGAACTCATAAGGTAGCCCAAGATGGTCTCACACTCCTAACACTACTTCAGTCACAGCTTCTCAAGTTCTGGGATTATACTTGTGAACCACCACATTTACATGCATTATCAAAACCAGGATACACACATGATTTATAAATATAAAACACACACACAAATATTTACTTATTTCTATCTATCTATCTATCTATCTATCTATCTATCTATCTATCTATCTATCTATCTATC
>LOEQ01002222.1:65801-85929 GCA_001685075.1 Bramus lutescens | reverse complement strand
ATCCATCCATCCATCCATCCATCCATCCATCCATCCATCCATCCATCTTTGAGACAGGGTTTCTCTGTGTAGCCCTTAGCTGTCCTGGAACTTGCTTTGTAGACCAAGCTGGCCTCAAACTCTCAGAGATCCACCTGTCTCTGCCTCCCCAGTGCTGGGATTAAAGGCATGGGCCACCACTGCCCAGCTTTTTCTTTCTTTTTTGAAGTAGGCTTTCCATTTTCTTGCCTCAGCTGGCCTTGAACTCAGAAACCCTCCTGCCTCGGCATCCCAATTCCAAGGATTAAAGGCAAAAGCCACTATAGCTAGCTAAAATGCAAAAGCAACAAAAACTTCCTATGCTTCACTAGCAGACATAATTTTGAGTTAGTCCCTTAAAAATATGACTAAGCACTCTTCCCACACATGCATACCCAAAGAATTTGGTGTACACATTTATACAACTTACCTTTAAGCTTGTTATGCTCTGAGTCAGCTGGGAAAAGCACATCAGGGAACAGTTTCTCAAAGCTATATCCAGCATATTTAGGTCGGTTTTCAACATAAGTCCTTACTGTTGGTTGTAGTTTCTTCATGAATTCAGGACAGGGTGTTCCAAGCTGTTCAATAACTTTATTCCACTGATCAATATCTATTATCAAGTAGCTAAGAAAAATACTTCATGTATCAAATGTTCAACCCTTAAATCTTACCCACATTAAATACAAAAAATGGAAAAATTTTAACACTTAAAGAATGTGGCCATTATATATTTTATACCTCAAAGTCACCTTGCAAAAGGGAATGATTGCAAGTGGATAAAAATGATGAATAAATAAGCTTGGTTAATCTTATTTATTGTGTATATGTATGTGTGCACATGTGTGTAGGAATATAGAAACATTAATTCTACCATAAAACAGAGGCATACACAAGTAAATTCAAAATAAAAATCATAACTCAAAAACTATCACTACTATGCATAGACTCAAAATGCAAACTGCATAAAACTTTAATATTTAAAAAGTTGCTTTTCCCTGAGCTCTTCAAAAATGTAAATGCATTTCCTAGAGAGTAAGAAATATTTCTAGTCTGTCCTGTTTCTGAGTTCTCTACACTAACAAAAAACAACCAATACTGATAAAAATGATGACTGACAGAAGTAGCATTTTCTTTTGCCATTCTCAGGTTTGTCTATATTAATTATGTTTATGAAATGCTGACATACATGAAAATGATACCAGTATCTCAGTATGCTGTAGACTAGGATTTCCTGGTCTTGTTCCTTCTAGTCTTTATATTCCAAACCTCCAAAGACTAATGTCCCAAACACTCTTACTGTAACATGGCAAATATTCTCATTGCACCTAAAACAATGTTACTCACTCATAGACACTTCACTGTTAACATAAATATTAAAGGCTGATGAACTAAAAGCATGACTCCCAACTTAATTACCAACATAGGAAACATCTAGCTGACATTCTCAGCATGTTAATGTAATGAGACAGTAAGACACAACATACAGAACAGTAACAGAAAGATATGGGGGAACTAAACAAAAAGACAGGAGCAACAGATAATTCCAAAACTCATGCTATTTTCCATATAGTTATAGACTTACTCAAGTGTTAGAAATTTTTAGTGGAAGTCGTTAATCAATTCAAAGCCATCAAGGAACTGTGAATAATCACACTTGAGCACTTATTAAAATTACCATATGAAACAATAAAAGAGGAAAGGGAAGTCTATGTCAAGTAAGAGGTGGTATTCTAGAAGAGGAATTTAACAACACTTTGTATTAGGGAGAGACAAAATACATTCTACCTGACCAGGCTGAAGCGGTAGCATACATTTTGACCTTTAGAAACTACATTTTAGGCCAAAGATAAGGATACGATCTGTACCTGGGAACAAAACACCACCTTTGATCATTTCTCCCATGATGCACCCAACTGACCAAATGTCAACTGAAAACAAAATGCAATGACATTAACATAAAGATATTGGTTAAAAGAAAAAGAAAAATATAAACATTAAAATAAAACACGCACACCATATACACTTAAAATTATAAAAAGCAATACGAAATAAAAATGAGTGACAGTGAATGTGCTCTGACTACCAGCAGAGACTGTATGTCCTACTGCCAGGTGCAGCCTATAAATACTTCACTTTCTTAGATCAATTTTTGAACTAGAACAGCCACAAACTTTCTATTAAAAAAGAAACCTGTATGTACAAATGTAGAATATATTCCTTTTCATTAGCAAACAGAAGGAAGTTCATCACCTAGCTAATTAATCTGCTGCAACAGCACAAGGATACAGTCCCTTCCTGGAAAGAGGATTTTGTGGCAAACCATTTCTCCCATAATGCACCCCACAGACCATAAATCCACTATATGTTTGCAGCACAAAAGAAGGAAAAGCAAAGCAAAAGGTCATTAAAATCAAAGAAGCATAATACAACTGCATTATCTAAAAACCGCAGAACATCGCAAACAGAAAAGGTGGTTTGATTTCAAATAATGGAATAATTTAAAACAAAATACTTTTAAAAAAGCTCTGAATTACAAAGGAAAATACGAAATGTTGCATTTTAGTTACATATCTAATTTTAAAGTGAGAGCTATGCACAGAAATTGCATAAATAAAATTTTTTTACATTTTATAAGAATTTATTAGTAAAATATAAAGTAGAATCAAACAAACTTTATAAGGTTACAAATGTATGAGATCATAAAATTATAAAAATAAGATGTACTATTTGGAGGTTTGACTGTGCATTTTACTCTCTCTTTAAGTTAAATTTAAAAAGCACAAGCAGAAATAATCTACCATACAAAAACAGTGTCTCTGAATTTAATAAAATGTCAATCTAAGTTTTTCTCAGAAAACTTCAAACTGGATTTCACAGGCTTATTGAACTGAAAAAAGCTTTGTATATTCTGAATTAAAGTCAGCTATTTTCTTTGCATCTTCATTTTACATTTATACCGACCTCTACCCAAAAAGCAACAAATACAGAGAAAGAACAGCTTATCTGCTGAGAAACTTGGTAAACACAAGTGTTTTTCAAGTTTTCTATTTTGAAATACCAAAGTACCTACAGATCTACAAAGGCTCTCCTAGCAGATCACTGTATTATAAAACTTGCTACAAGGAGTCAAATTTGCTTTCATGCAGTTTAAAATAGATCAGTTTACCCCAAACTTTCCAAAATAATCTGAGATTCTCTGAAATAAAACAAAACATGCAAAAAAATCTGTGTGTGTGTGTGTGTGTGTGTTTGAGAGGGGGGGAGAGAGAGAGGGAAGGGAAGGAGAGAAGGAGGGAGGGGAGGAGAAAGGAAAGCAGAAAGGAGAAAGGGGGAAAAGGGAGGGAGGGAGGGAGGGACTGAAAAGAGGATATCTGTATGTCATTCCCCATTCCCTGCTGGCTAATGCAGTTATGAGGAAGGATTAGATTTGACTGGGTTCGTGGGGAAACAGGCAGAAAAATGTAATGAGACATCTATGTGACTCTTATCTAAGAGAGGACAGTAAGTCAATTCTTTGTTTTTAAAGATTGTATTTATTTGTTTATATGTGCGCATTTTTCTGTGTGAAGGTATCTAATCCCCTGGAACTGGAGTTACAGACAGTTGTAAGCTGCCATGTGAGTGTTGGGAGTTGAACTCAGGTCCTCTGGAAGAGCAGCCAGAGCTCTTAACCACTGAGCCATCTCTCCAGGCCCAATATGTCAATCCTTGACAATAGGTTCTCTAATTTCTGGTAAGGAGCTATGCCAAGACCATATTTACAAAGACACTAACACATGGTACAACTTGTGATAATGAAAAGTTTCACAGAAAAGCGAAAAGCAATTAGCAATCTGCACTCTGGTTATCTGAAATATCAATCCTCAAAACAAAACTTAAATCTATGTCAAGACTAAGAAAACAAAGTATCATGCTTACTTAAATTAATTGGTATCTCAAGTATTTGTTTTTAAATAGTTCAAAAAAGAAGAGAAAATTAAACAAGGACCCCAGTTTCAATGGTATCATTATATATATATATATATATGCAAATGTATGTATGTACATATATGTATAAAGAATCTATTACTGATGTAATAGTTTTCTGATTCAAAGTGAGCTACTATTCTAATTTCTTCCCTAGACATACACCACATTAAAAAGTTTAACATATCCACACATAATAATAAATTTCCTGAAGGTTGGGCACAAGCTTTGAGGAAACACTGGTGCTTCCCACAAGAGGTTGCATTATCCATTAGCTTTCAGAATTGGATCTTAATGTAGCTCTCAGTTTATAGTGAGTGTTAGTATTAACACTGACTAAAGGTGTTGGAAATGCAAGCAAATATGACTAATATACACTAGAATTACTACTAAGGTTAAATTATTAATAAGTATATGCTCACATTGAAGTTACAGACAAGCAAAAGGCATAAGTTTCGGTTTTAGAATTCTTTATCTAGGGGTAAGGGTATTCACATTTAAGATAAGGCCCCCATGTTTCCCAAAAATTTATGGCAAAATGCTCAGATTCTTAATACATATTTGAAACTTGGATGCACGCTTAATTCCATGTACTTCAACTGAACTATAAAAAACTTACTGATAAACAAAATCAAAAGAGTATTTCAAAGTGAAAGTATATGCTGACCGTTCTCCTTGTAGCCCATGCCGAGGATGACCTCTGGCGCTCTGTAGTAGCGAGTCACGACATAAGGCGTCATCATAAAACTTGTTCCTGCAGTCCTCGCCAGTCCAAAATCAAGAATCTTCAAAGTGCAGTCTGATTTGACTACTATATTACTAGGCTTTAAGTCCTTCAAGAAATAAACATGAAAATGATTGCTAAGACAGATACAAAGGGTTTACTGCTCAACTGATTTGCATAAGCTGTCAAACAATGTTAACTGTTCACTGTTTTCTCTGTAATATCACTACAGAGATTCAACAAATAGGCAAACCCAAGAAGTCAGATTTAAAATGTTTTCATTGATATGAACATAAACCCAGTATGGATGTCAATAATGTTTTATTTCCTAGAAATTAGTATTGGCTAGAAATTCTTGATCAAATAGAGCAGGAGATTTGGAAAGGTATCTTAAAGCTCATTTAAGAACTTTTGTGTGGGGCTGGAGAGATGACTCAGTGCTTAAGAGCATTGGTTGCTCTTCCAGAGAACCCTGGTTCAATTCCTAGCATCCACATGCCAGCTCACAAGTGTCTGTAACTCCAGTTGCAGAGGATTCTACACCTTCACACAGACATATACACAGATAAAACAACATAAAAGAAATAAAAAATTAAACAAACAAAAAAACCCTTTTGTGCTAGGTACAGCAGCCAATCCTTTGCAATCGCAATACTTGATACCAGAGCAGAAAGATTGGAAGTTCAAGATACATAGCATACTGCTTAGATTGTTGTTAACTTGACACAAAAAGTTAGAGTCACCTGGAAGAACCGAGAAGCTGCCTCCACCAGAATGGCCTGCAGACAACTCTGTGGGAGGTATATTCCTAACCAGTGATTGATGTGGGAGAGCCCAACCCTCTGTGGATGGTGCCCTCGGACTTTCTTCAGAGATGGACTGTTATATGAAAATTTAAGATGAAATAAGCCTTTCTGCCCCCAACTTGCTTTTGGTCAGTGTTTTATCACAGCAACAGAAAGCAAATTATGACACACAGCAAGACCCTGTATTAAAACACCAATCACAGACAATAAAAGAACTACTATGGTAAGAATTATAAATTATCATTTACATTCATTCGCACACTAAATTATAGCATTAAAAATCCCTAAAGTCACAATAAGCTTTATATTACTTTAAAACCAATATGAAACATTCTGCTAATATTCACGTGATCAAATTTGACATAATCTTGGCATATGTTATTTGAACACTCATAGTCATATGTGTTTGCTTTTAAAGGGAGGGAGGGAGGCTTGGGATCTACCTCAGTACAATAGATACTCAGCTCTAAAGGACCAAAATAGTGATTATCAGCCTGCCCATTCCTGACTTCCCACATAAAATCACAAATATTTGCTCATAAACTCTTGTTCACATGTGAACTAGTGTGCTGGTGCCACTGGTCCATAAAATTCCTTCCTGCTGGTAGTGCTACATAATGTCTTTGTGAAAAACTGCCACTTGGTTCCAGCCAGAAGGAAATCTGTGTGATACCTATTAAAATAAAGGCAGTGGCATAAATACTCAGGCCTTCATAACTCATCATGCTGTTGCCTATGAGCTTTGATGAACACTCATATCACAGTCACACTATCTCACATGCACAAATGAGTAGCAGACACAAACACCAAGAGCAAAAGCCTTCAAGACAAAGCTCCCTTTTTAAATGTCTACATGCAGGGATTGCTTGTATGCTGTTTCTACCTTATTCTGACAAGCCATCATGCATAGGCTTAGGAAACAGATTCTTACAACAGAAGACAAAAAAGGTTATCATTACTGTTCTGCAAATATAATGTTGCCAATACTTCTGAAATACAGCATATGAAACAAAGGAATGTCCATGCTTAAAAAAAACATTACAAACTTTAATCACTTCCATATCTGTCACTACAGATGGAGATTATTGGCTCTTTATACTAGTTGGTTCTAGTCTAGAAAAAAATTTTGTTATGGAATAATTAAGAATAAATATATTTTTAAGAAAAAAACAGTTTAAGACAATAAACTGCCAAGAGTATTTGGCTCTAAGAATATTAACTAAAATTCATCTTTCTGTACCAATGTACAGATGTCATAATATTGTTAACTACATATGGAAGAGTGTCTTGGAGTTTACACTTGTGCAGAGAGAATAGAAATAACTCAACATTCTATCTTTCCTCCCCGATTTTCTAAGCCTCTCCAGTCAGACAAGGAGGCATGAGTAGACCCATTAGGTAGTGTCTGAACGGGAACAAAGTAGAGGAGCGTCAGCACATAACCTTCTGAGGCTCGTCCCTTGCTCTGGTGATTAAGAATACTCCAGACAGTGGGCTTTGTTGGCAGTGGGGTTGTTCATCATCTCTATGAAGCCAAGTTCCCACCCCCACCATGATCTGCCTGAATATATAATGAGAGAATTCCTCAGCCACGTTTACCTAGCATTTGATATTTGTTATTATAGCCAAGTCTATTGCATTCTGGTTAACTGACCCAGGACTGGGGAGTTACTATTACAAGTTGAGTATCCTTACTCTGAAATCTGAAAGGCCCAAATTTAAATCATTTTGAGTATAACTGATAGTACTCAAAAGGATCTTATATCCGCTTTGATGTCTACACTAAGGAAAACTCAAAGGTAGCCTCAAATTAATCCAAGGATACAGGGCACATCATGCCAGTGCTTTGAATTTCAGGCAATCTGGATTTCTAACTTTCAGATTTAGGGATGCAATACTCACCTGGTAAAGGCTATGCAAGTATCTAAAACCTACAACATTCCACAATCTGAAACACGCTGGCTCCAAGCATTTCAGATTACAGACAATGTATTCAAGGACACAGGACTATGAGTTGGTGACTGAACAGCACTGAAACCAGTAACAAAATGGAAAGAGATCCTAATTACACAGATGCAAAAGTATTTTATGTCATCTGCACAGGACTTGTATAATGAACAGGGGCTGATGACTGAGAGCATGACTTGTTTTGCAAAGGAAGTTTTATGTGAAGTTAGACAGTCATTTTGCCCCATATTATTTACATCTGCTTTTGTGACAGAAGGGCACAGTCCAGTCAGTAGCTGTGACAGAGGCCATGTCCACAAACAAAAACACTCAGAATGTGCTCTTTATATAAGCAAGTCCCTTAACCCCTGTTCTAGAAGATGTTGGAAAGCAAGACTTTGTTGGTGACTACTAGCTCCATTGAAGGAACTAGCTACATTGATTGCAAGCAGAAATGAAAGGTAACCATGTCATCGTTTTGGAGAAACTAAATGCTACTAGAACCCAGAAAAAGGTGACAGATGGTTTAGTTTATCACTGGACCAAGCATCATCCTTTTATATGCCTATCTTATAACTTGTTTCAGTTAACAGAACATGAAAGAATGTGATGCTCACCAGATCTGAAGAGAAATTCTGGTCAAAACTCGAGTCAGCATGAGAATATCTTATACCATGGGAAAAGAATGTCCCTGGGAAGCAAACCTGAATCTGACCCAAGAAATGGAACAATGTCACATAGTCAACCCTGAGGACCCTGAACAAGCACTGTGCTGTTTTAAGTCACGGACATTCTCAGCTTGTTTCTATGTATCATTTTCCCACAACAGAACAACTGAAGGCTCCTTATCAAATCCTAGAATTGATTAAATCACCTCAGTCTGTCCAAAGAAGCCTGAAGGGTTGAAGGCCGAATCAAGAGAGTTTCAAATAAGTCCAAGAATACAGAAGCCATCAGCTAACGAATATGCTTTAGAAAGACACACAATCACAAAGCTATACTTCTTTCAGTTATTGATAAAAATTGCAGTAAGAAAAACAAAACTTTAAGTCTGTTGTCAAGAAAGCTGCTAAGCATCTTACATGGGCAGGACAGCAAGAAACTTTCTGCTCCAAATATCAATAATAGAAGACCCTTTTGCTCCTGTCTTTCATAGGTAGGAAGAAGGTCAAGAAAGCTGAGCAGCCAGCCCTTGAGCACACTGCCTTCAATACTGACTTGAGATATACTTAAGGAGGAGATAGTCTAAAACGAGGGTAGTTCTGGGGACCCTTGAACCTGGGGCTATGACCTCTAATTAGACAGTGTGACTAACTCTAATTCTGAAATTTTACAATAAGGAAGAATATGTTCTGAAGCCTTACAGCTGGTGTCATATTAATGGTGACTATATGGTTTGAGAATGTTTGCATGTGTCTCCCAAGGGGAATGTTGGAACTTGTAGAGGGTGGGGACTTGGAAAGTAATTATGTCATGGGCACTGTCGTCAGAAGAGATTAAAGTTGGTTTTGTGGAATGGGTTAGCTCTCAGAAGGGAGTTAGGGTTAAGCAAAGCATCCTACACACTTGGCACCTTTTACAGACAATCAGATTTGCTTTCTGTTTCTCTGCCATGCTTTTAACTAACTGGCCTAAATGATCGTCACCAGAAGTTGATGAGGCTACCTGATCTCAGAATTTCAGCCTCCAAAACAGAGCTAATTCTTTTCCTTATCAATAAACACCTTGCTTTAGTTATTTGTTGTAATAATGAAAAACAAACTAATCAATGGTGATGACAGGCAAGACAAAGACAAAGTTGGCTATTTTTGCTATTGTTCTTCAACATTTTACTGTAAGTTCTAGCTAGAACAATGGGGAGGGGGAAGGTGCACAAACTGAATAGAGTAAAGCTACAGTGCAGTTGACATGATCTTAAAAAAAATTCAGTGTGCATGAACACACAAGAGGAGGTTAGAAAGAAGTACAATGACATACTTTATGACAGAGGAAAGACCATGTGAAGATACAAGAGAGTCCTTATGGACCTCACCAAAACCACCATATTTTAGGCACTGTGAACTGTGAGAAAATAACTCCTGCTGTTCTAGCTACCCAACTTACAGTACTAAAGGCTAATGCAACTTAGGAAACTGAAAGATCTTATGGGTCACAAATTGGAATACTAAATATTGCCAAGATGATAAAGCCATCAAACCAACGTCCAGATTCAATGAAATCTTTGTTCAAAGTCAAGCGGTTTTTTTCTGAAGAAATGAAAAAGTTGATCTTCAAATTCATATGCACTCAAAGTTTCAAAACTACTGAGAAAGGAGTCAGGATTCAGTTTCCCATTTCAAAGCAGTAGACTTACAACTGTAACTGGTGGGTGCAGAGATGGCTTGGTGGTTAAGAGCACTGACTGCTCTTGCAGAGGACCTGGGTTTGGCCTCCAGTATCCAAACAGAAGGTCATAAAATCCTGTAAATCTAGTTTCAGGGAAGCCTATCACCTCTGAACTCCATGGACCCCATATCCTTGTGGCAATATACACATACAAATTTGTAAAAATGTGATTCCAATATAGGGACAGACATAAAGACTAATTATATAAAACTGGCAGTCCAGGAAGAGACCCATATATTTGCAACCAGCTGGATTCTGAAAGGGTACCAATACAATTCTCTGAGAGCTTGGACAACTGAATTTCTACACATGGAAGAATGAATACAGGCTCTTGCATTACACCATGTTAAAAATCAATTCAAAATAGACGCAATACCATAAAACTCTTCTAAGAAGAGATAATGTTAAATCTTTACGACCTTCACTTTAGCCGTAGATTCTTATACAAGACATAAGGGCACATGCCATAACAAAATTTTGGTATTTCATGAAAACTAAAACATTTTACGTTATTAATAAGACATCATCAGCAAAGTGAAAATCAATCTATGTATAAATTATTTCTGGTAAAGGTTTAGTATACATAGAACTGGGATACACATTCTCTCTCTCTCCCTCCCTCCCTCCCTGCCTCTCTCCCTCCTCTCTAACAAAGAGGCAAACAATTGATTAAGAAACTAGAGCTTAAAAATACATGTTTTTTAATGCCATCCTAGAAATGGCTAACCAACAAATGAAAAAATGTTTGACCACCGTAGTAGCTTGAATCAGAATGGCCCCAACAAGCTCATATGTTTGAATACTTGGCCCCCAGTTGGTGAAACTGGGAAGGGTTAGGAGGTATGGCCTTGTTGGAAGAGGTATGCATCTGGGGGTTGCTTTCAGGTTTCGAAAGCCCATACTGTTCCAGTCAGCACTCTCTTTCTTGCTGCCTGCAGACCATGATGTAAGTTCTCAGCTACTGTTCTAGTGCCATGCCCGCCTGCTTGTTGCCATGCTCCCTACAACATTAGTCATGGACTCATCCTCTGAAACTGTAAACCACCAGTAAACTCTTCTTCTGTCAGTTGCCTTGGTCATGGTGTTTTGTCATAGCATTAGCAAAGTAATTAAGACAACTCTCATTAGCTATCAGAAAAATGTTTATCAAGAACACAATAAAATACCATTTCATACCCATTATGATGACTAACACAAAAAGGTCTGGTACTAAATACTGACAAAATTGCAGAAAAATTGGAGAACCCTTATATAAGGGTTCTGAGAATAGGAAATGGTACCCAATTTGAAAAACAGTTTAATTGTTCCTGAAAAATATAACACCACACGATCCAGTAATTCCACCCAGAAAAACTAAAGAACAAAGATTGAAGAAATACTTGTACATAAATTTTCATAGTGAAACACTGTGGAATATGACATATGGAATATTGTTCATTCACAAAAAGACATACTAATTGATGCTACAGCATAGACACTGCAAATACATTACACTAAGTCACAGAAACTATACAAAAGGCCATATGATTACATTTATATGAAATATCTAGAGGACAGGTAAATCCATAAATATTGAATTGCTAGGGTATGGAGAGACTGACAGAAATGAAAAGTGACAGTTTGAGGGATGTAGTTTTGAATTTCTTAGGCAAGATGATGAAAACTTAGAATTTGACAGAGGTTGTGGTTGTACAATACTGTGAATGGACTAAATACCACTGAGTCATATACTTCAAAACAGTCTGTTATGTGGATTTTACTTCAGTGATTTAAAAGAATAAGATCATGGTGGGCTGGAGAGATGATGGCTCAACAGTTCGGAGCACTTGCTGCTTTTTGGTTTCCAGTACCCACATGGCAGCACACAACTGCCTGTAACTCCAGTTTAAGCAGATCTGACGCCCTCTTCTGGCCTATGAAGGCACTGCATGCATGTAGTACACTTAAATACATGCAAGCAAAATATTTACAAAAAATTAAAAAAAATCCTTAGAAAAGAACATGGTGATATTTTTCTACTAACCCGGTGAATAATTCCAGCAGAGTGAAGGTGCTTGATTCCACACAGCATTTGATAGAGAAGGTAGGACATTCTTTCATGATCTAACTCCATCTGAATCACTTGGCAAAGATTTGCATCCATGAGCTCCATGACTATGTAACTTCATGGGTAGAAAAAGATGACAGCTAAAGTGTATAGCAACAATCTATTGACAGGTACTAATAAAACTTTGTATCAACAGCATTCATTCTAAATACCACACTTACACATCTTGAAATTCTTCTAGGGATTTCTGTGGTGTGAAAACATTCAAAAGGCCAATTATCTGTGGCAAAAGCAAAGAAATAAAAACATTAGAAACTACTTCCTAATACTTCATTTGAGAACTGAAAATACATGTATTATAATAATTCACTATAAAGTTTAAAATCATCCAATCTTTATATACTAAGCACAAATAAATATATGTTTACTAAAATTTCATTACTAGGAATTGGAGAAAAGAAAAAGAATGACCAGGAGGAACAAAAGATCTTTGGGGCAAATAAAAATGAGTTAACTATAAAGGTGGAAATATTACATAAATACCACACACTAATTCAAACTCGTAGATTCTCTTATTCCAAGTGAACCCCAGGGGCTGAGGGTATAGTTCAGCCGTCATGTTTACTTAGCATGCAGAGACACTGGGTAAATTTCCTAGCACCAAAAAGAAAAATAAGAGTGCTGGAGAGATGGCCTAGTGGTTAAGAGCATTGACTGCTTTTCCAGGGGTCCTGAGTTCAATTCCCAGCAACCACAAGGTGGTTCACAACCATCCATAATGAGATCTGGTGGCCTCCTCTGGCCTGCAGGCATACATGCAAGTGGAACACTGCATACATATAAAGTAAAAAAATCTTAAAAAAAAGAAAGAAAAAATAGAGTGTAATCTAATGTAAATTGTGGAATTTGGGTGATACATTAATGCAGGTTTGTCAGTTATGACAAATGTACTACTCAGATGGGGTGTTATATACATACAAGGACAAATACATTCAAGCTTGTATCTTTCTCTCCCATTTTCTATGAAACTGTCCTAAAAGTCTTAATATTTGATGACAAATGATGTAGGCATTTATACAAAATAAGTGCCTGATAGAGCATAAATAGAAAGTGCTATGTGAAGCCCTTCCATTGACTTTGAAGGACAACTATACTACTTGGTCCTCAGTTACTGTCCAGGTCATTCCTTCATTCAGTACACCATAACAGAATCTTATTCTCATAACAAGTTCATCCTAGACCACATAAGATCCTTGTTAGAAAGAAAGAATGAGCTGACATGCTTTCACAGGCCAGTATACAACAATGCACTTGACTTACATTTTTAAACATCTGATGGCAATTTAGGTTAAAAAGAGGTTGCTCGTTGGTTTCCGGACCCAAATAATCACACAAAAAAAACTGTTCAGGTGCATTCCTATCTAGCTCTTACATCTTAAATTAACCCATTTGTATTATTTTATATTTTACCATGAGGCTTGTGGTTTAATGGTAAGGTTCTGGCATCTTTATCCTTCAGCAGCTATATGACATCTCCCTGACTCCGCCTTCTTTCTCCCTGCATTCAGTTTAGTTTTCCCACTAGCTCTATTCTGCCCTGCCATAGGCCAAAGCAGCTTCTTTAATAACCAATGGTAATAAAACATATTCACAGCATACAGAGGGGAATCCCACATCAATTTAGGAAAAGGAATGCTTTTCTAGACATAAACTTCATGGGGACAGCATGTATACCATTCATGGCTGCATTAAGCTCTGCTTGCAGAAGGCGCTGCCAGTAAATATTCAGAAAAACATGAAACCAGAAAGGATAAACTAATTATTTAAGACAGAGGGAATAACTGGGTGGAGAGATGACTTAGTGATCAAGAGCACTGGATGTTCTTCCAGAGGACCTGGGCTCAATTCCCAGCACCCACATGTCTGCAACTTCAGTTCCGGGGGATCTAACACTCTCATGCAGACACAGATGAAGGCAAAACACAAATGAACATAAAATAAATAAACCCTTAAAAAAAAAACTGCCAGTGGTAGTGGTGAACAGCTTTAATCCCAGCACTCTGGAGGCAGAAGTAGGTAGATCTCTGTGAGTTCAAGGTCAGTATGGTTTACAGAGCAAGTTATAGGTCAGTCAAGGCTAAAGGCATATATAGAAACAAAAATGGGATTAATAAATGCTTAGAGCTGCTGAGTGTAAGAGGTAGGGAAGAACAACAAAAGGACATAGGGTTTCTTTCTGGGGTATATATATATATATATATATATGAACATATTAAACTATTCAACTGTATACTTTAGTTTAGGCAAATGAAGACACAGCTGTCTTATTTTAAAAAACTAAATAAATTATCTTAATAAATTAGATAGTCAAGCAAAAGTCAAGGACTGACTAGTGGATGAGCTACGGCTAAATAGCAAAGAACTAATAATTACCACAACCAAGTAAAAACTTACTGAAAAACATTTTTCTCTATGGACAAAACAACAACAAAGAAGAAGAGTAACTAGATAATGCAACTAGATATAGCATATAAAGATTTCTAAAAGATATTTGTGAAAATGTCTCTAATAATATGCATGTGAACACAAAGAATTAGGGTAGCTGAAGAATTCTGATAGCTATGCATGGCAATTTCTACAACACGCTCAACAGCTGCAGCTATTATGAAGACAATCTGAACAATTCTGGGAAGTAAAGCCAGTAAATGTAAAGTTAGAATGAAGAGGTGGGGGCAGGGTAACCCCAAACACTCTGGGGAGGACAGCCACACTTTATCATTGATATCTAAATGAGAACAACAGAAAATACTATACTTAATTCTCCCAAACAAGCAGAATACAATGTGACTTGCTATCAGGTCCTTGGCCATTACTTGTCAGTCAAGGGGTTTAATATCTGCAATAGGGAGACAAGCCTCAACAACTATTAGAGGAATCCATCAGACACTGTGTGTTAAGTGTCTCATCAGAGTGACCAGGTTAAAAGAGAAACTAAAAAACCTTGAAAACGGTAGGGAAACATCATTTCAAGATGATCTGTGCAGAACAGAAAGTGCTGAAAAGATAAAACATTACATAAAATCCAGCATACACCAGGGGTGGCAAGGTGGAGCTGCCTGCCATTCATGGCTTCCATCATATTAGTTTTATGTTCATTCAATGAACAAACCATGTTAAGCACCCAATCTGGGACATTTTCGATGGCTAAGCATACAAGACATGCTTCCCAAACTCTCCATACTGTAGATGGAACATCTTTGTTGCCACCCAGGGTGGAGAAGGAAGTATTTGAATTAAACAAAGAAAAACCGAGGCAACACCTCCCTCCACTGCCTTAGAGAAACTAGGTCCAGAGACTAAAAGGGTCATGAGCAGCTCTAGCAGAAGGCCACAAGCAGAACTCTGACAAGCACCACATCTGGCTCCTACCTATAACAAGAAACTACAATTTCTTCCTTGATAACCCCTCTTCCTCTGGCATCCCCTTTTCCAAAAATCTAACTTTCACTCCATCTTTAAGAGTCAAAGTCTAGTCTCAAGCCCTTTAAGCCTTCCTAGTTCATTGAAGCACACAGAAGTCTCCCTCTTGAGATGTCAGCATGCACTGTCAGCCCTCTACTATCTGACAGTTACATAATTACTGCTTTGTGGTATCTAACTCATCATGCTTCACTGCCTCCAAAACAGCAGCATAAACTTCCCAAATAATAAGCCCAATCATTAACATCTATACAGTTCCCATTGGTGATGACTTTAATATATAAAGGTTCTTTGCGTGGCTAGCTCTCAAAATGTGATGAATTGTATTTTCTACACCAGAAAGTATGGAAATCATTATATTTTATAAGTTTCTTTGGATAATGTCTCTGGCTAGCACTTTCAGTTTAGTGCTTCATAAAACTGTCCTTTCTGCAATTCTCTCCTAGTTTATGTCCTCCCAGTTTGGAAGGACTGTCCTGTTAAGATAATCACAAACATATCAGATGCTTAATGTAAACTCAAAAACATTTAACTGGAGCTGGAAAAATGGCTCAGCAGTTAAGAGCAGTGGCTGCTCTTCCAGAGGTCCTGAGTCCAATTCCCAAAAATCACATTATGGTTCATAACCATCTAGAATGGGATCTGATACCCTCTTCTGGCATGAAAAAAAAATTAACTGTTAATTTTCAAAATGAATAAAAGTTTTATCTTCAAGTTAGAAATGTTTTTCCTCGTTCTCTGTAAATATTTCCAAAGGTTTTGTTCAACTGTTATGATCGGTTATCTGAGTAAGTACTGAGACCACTTAGAAAAAGTCAGAATTGGGTGCAAAGAAGTTGTTTGAATTTTGATTCCTATTAAGTTCCAATGTCCAAGTGCAATGGGAATGATTTCATCTCTGTACAGTTTTCTGAAATGCCAGTTTTACAGGGAACAAAAAAACTAAGATGAAAAAAATTCTGAATAAAATGCTTTTCAAACACTTATCTCCCTAAAACTCTTTCTATAAATTAAATGCCAGAAAACTAACCTTTAAAATTTCAGATCTCATTTTTTCACTTTTGGTACTACTTACTAATGGGGGGTAGGGAGTAGGGATTGAGGGAAAGTCTGTAGATTTTAAATAATGTTTCAATGTAGAGAATTTAAAGACCCTAATATTCTTTTAAAAGCCTTTGGCAGGCATATATTCATGAATAAATCTTGATTTCATTTATACTTAAGAAACATGAAATATTCACTTACATTTTTGTGATTAACACATTTCATAAGAACTAGTTCTCGGTAGGCTCGCTTAGCATGAGTCTGATTCTGAAATGGCCGGCTGAGCTTCTTGATTGCAACATTTCTTTCGAGAATGGCATCATAAGCTGCACTGTAATAAGAAATTAAAAATAAACATTAAGCACAAAGTTCTAAAACCAAATTTACAAAGCAATCACATAGACTCCTTACTTTCTCCACTGAGATTGTGTCACCCAAGATCCCTTAGCATGGGTGGACACGAGTACCTAAGTTCTTTTTGTCTTTTTTTAAATGCATTTTAAAAATGTATTCATTTTGCATGTTTTGGGAGGAGGGCGGGTAAGAGTATTTCCCTTACACAATTCTGTTTGATTTTAATATTTTACCACAATTGTTCTGAGTTTTTTAAAAAGAGAAACATATTACAGGTTAAGACTTCTTCCTCTTCTGTTCTCAGAGGTAAGCTTTTATCTTTTCTGCATATGTAGTCAATCCAAAGTATATAGAACTGCTTTGTATATCTGATATATTGCAGAGAAATTAATACAATATGGTGGGGGGTTTTGTAGATCATTTTAACACTCAGGTCTACACTTCTGACAGTGTCCATCTGATACAGACAGCTCCACTTCATTTTAAATGTTGTACAGCACTTTGCTCTTTGACTGTATCATAACGTTTTATTCTCCTGTTGCCAGACTTGATGCTGTTTCAACTTCTGCTATAGAAATAACACTTTAGGGGGCTGGAAAGATGGCTCAGAGGTCAAGAGCACTGACTGCTCTTCCAGAGATCCTGAGTTCAATTCCCAGCAACCACATGGTGGCTCACAGCCATCTATAATGAGATCTGGTGCCCTCTTCTGGCATGCAAGCAAACATGTAAGGAATGTTGTATACGTAATAAAATAAATAAATCTTAAAAAAAGAAATAACACTTTAAAGAACAGCCTTGTGTACATGTATTTGTGGATATATGCAAGAGCTTTTCTAGAACCATATAAACACGCTGGGTCAGAAACACTCCCAATTCTTTTAGCAGATTTTAAATAAATTTTGCTTGCTTAAGAAGCAATAAAGATGTAATTATGTTTGGGTATGGCTGGTTTATCATTTCCCCAAGGTTATAATGCTAACAATGATTCTGAGTCAGTAGGAGAACTATCCCAAGGACTGTATGTACTTCAGTTTATAAAGAATGATGTTCATCTATAAAACCTGGGCCTTTTTATAGAAGTTACCTTGTAAATCAACTTTAAAGATATACAAGTTCTGAAACATACTAAGATGTATTAGTTGATGTATTCTCCAATTTATGAGATTTCTGATCCACTACAAAGTGAAAGTGAAGATTCAGTGAGGCAGGCATCTCACTGATCAGCTATGGGAATAGATGCATTCACATAATGAACAGGCCTGCCACTTCCTTTTTCGTGATATAAGTACATGTCTCTATATGACTCTAAGTACATATTTAATCATATTTTATATTTCAAAATACTATTGTTAGTTAATAGTTACAGCTTAGAAATAATAAAAAAGACCAGTAATCTCTGAGGAAATTACCACATCATAGTTTTCATTTATATAGTTTTGATCTCTCTCTCTCTCTCTCTCTCTCTCTCTCTCTCTGCGTAAAGTTGATTACTTACCAAAAGATCTTCATTACAAAGAGGAGAAAAGGCAACAGTTAAAGACTGCTGCCTTATTTTGAAATAAAAACTTACCACACTATTCCTTGAGCTCCTGAGCCTATAGGTTTTAAATTCTGGTATCGTTTTAGGACTGTGAATGTAGAATCTCCAATCTCTACACTATAAAAATTGTTGTCACGCTTGCTTCTGCTCATGATGGCAAGCAATTAATTTAATGGCTTCATCCAAATATTCACCGAGGCTGCAAAATTTAAAAAAAAAAGTGACATAAGAAAATGATTTTGTGTAGTATTACATCTAAGTCCTCACTTTATCCACCATAGTAACACAGACTGCTAGGTCATCCTCATTAAGAAGAGGGCATCACCAAAATCAAAACAACCACACAACTTTGCTCAGTACATGTTACATGTAAGTAATTACTGACTGGTTCTTCAAAATCATTTTGATTATGATGAACTGTTTCTCTAATCTTTAAGTCACTGGCATTACTGCACACTTACCTAATAGACACAAAACAAAGCAAACAAAAAGCAAAAGAGGGGCTGGGGAGGTAAGCTAGCCAGTAATGAGTTTGTCACATAGAGTACAAGCGCCAGCCAGCACCCACATCAAAAACCGGGTTAAGTAAAGCACTGTGTACAGTCCCAGTGCGAAGGAGGTGGGCATGGGAAGATGCCTGGGCTCACTGGACATCAAGCTTAACCGTGCCAGGAAGCCCCATATCCCAAGAAGATGATGTCTCAAAATATAGTAGCTAGCTCCTGAAGAACAGCTGGGGTTTAAAGGAGTAAGTCACAAAACAAAACAATCCCACACCAATTTGGAATTATGATTAAGCAGCAAGGGTTGACCTCTGACCTCCACAAACACATGTACCCCTCCATACACACAAAAGAAAAGTAAGCAAATAATTATATTAACATGTTCTAGAAAGCATTTCTACAATGGAAAGCAAGGTAGTAAATTATTAGCACATATTGCACCTGTTTAACAAACAAGGGTCTTTTTTTTTGTGATATATTCTCTAACACTCAACAGCAACATCTGGTACAACTACAACAGCTGCAAGGATAAGAAGCAGGATAGAAAACATAAGATCAAGAAGGGAGGGTTCATGCTTTAGTATACAAATAATTCACTTCCGAATTAGGTGTCTTTAGAGCACCTAACAATTTGTCTCCGTTTTGACAATTCCTGACTCCTGCCAGATTAAAAGTCAAAGCTATCCCTTTTTTTCCTCATTTGAATGTTGAAATACTGACAAATCTCTCCTTCCTTACTATGCAAGTATTCTATTCTAGAATGCCTGCACTGGATGTGTAAGTTGGACCTATATATAATTCTGGCACACTGGAAGATGATGCACAGAGGACTATTTTAAGTCCAGGAATCTGAAAGTAGCCCAGGTAACATAAACTCCATTTAAAACAAAATAAGATAAACAAAATCCAAGCAAGACAGCTCTAAATTATCATTCACCAACCCAGTAAGTCACTAATCCAGTGGAATCCAAAGAACAGCTGTGTGGGTGTTTTGCTGAGGAGTGGTGGAGAGGAGGTGGGTGTTAAGGCAGTGACAATAACAATAAAAATTCTGACGACCTTTTCTTTTTTTTTCAAAATTGATTTTTATTGAGCTCTACATTTTTCTCTGCTCCCCTCCCTGACTCTCCCCTCTTCTTAGGTCCCCATGCTCCCAATGTACTCAGGAGATCTTGTCTTTTTTCTACTTCCTATGTAGATTGGATCTATAAGTTTATTAGTGTCCTCACTGTTGTCTAGGTTCTCCGGGATTGTGGTTTGTAGGCTGGTTTTCTTTGCTTTATGTTTAAAAACCACCTATGAGTGAGT
>LOEQ01002222.1:46569-60288 GCA_001685075.1 Bramus lutescens | reverse complement strand
TGGTGCATGCCTTTAATTGCAGCACTCAGGAGGAAGAGGCAGGCAGATCTCTGTTCAAGGCCAGCCTGGTCTACAGAGCAACTTTCAGGACAGCCAGAGCAGTTTCACAAAGAAATCCTGCCTGAAAAAAAAAAACCAAAAAGTTTTTTTTTTTAACAAAAAGCTAATACTTTTTCTTAACATTGTAAGCTACTAAGATTTTAAAAAATGTTATCAATAGCATATTTGAAGAGATAAAACAGTAAGCATATATTATTGCTGGTAATAAGCAACTACCAAGCAAGATGTCAAGATTACTTATCAAGCCTTACGCAATTTCTTTTATACTCTCCTATGTCCTGAACCCTCTGAAGATTCATCAAGAACCTTAATATCAGTAGCCTACTTTTTAATCGCTCCTCAGTTTTTTCATAATATTGCACAAATCCCATAAGCAAGCGGCCTACCCTACTTTTAAATACTTAAGAGGATCTGATAGCTTTATACTGCCTTTAATAAATTATATTTCCCAATTTTGTTTCCAGACTGACAAAAGAAGGCCAGACAGTCTGCTGCCTGGCATATGTTTGCTTGGGTTCCTAAGAATACTGTATACTGCTGCCTTTTCTCATGCCTTTCTATCCCTGTCCAGTCTCCTTTGTAGCCTTCAAATAGGATTCCCTTGAGGGTTGTCTTGGTCCACATCTCTTGTTATACATTCCCAGGACAATTTTATCTACCCATAGAGCCTCTGCTACTACTGAAAACTCAAGAGTTTCAAATATTTATTTACCACTGAGCCTTTCTTCTACTCCAGACACACATATGCAAGGTCTACCAGAAAACTCAGGTGTCTCAAAGCTACCTCAAATTACATGTACAAAAATAACCATTTCCCTCAACTCCCACCAAATCTGCTTCTTCTATGTTCTCTCAGCTCAGAAACTGCTTTCATCATCTCTGTAGTCAACACAGCATATTATCCCTGACTCTTCATATTCCCACATCCAATCTATGTAGTTCTGGAGATTCAAACATTACCTAACACAAATCCATTTTCCTCTTACTCAACATTCTAACTCAGGCCAACATTACCTAGTGCCTAGATTACTGTACTCTCCTAAAGGGGCCCCCTCACTTTTCTCTTTGCTCCTCATTCTTCAATCTGCAGCCTTAATGACTGTCTAAAGTTCTTACCGGGAGTCTGCCCATCCTATGACTTACTACATGCCCTAACTACGAGAGGGTATGGCTTTGTAGCGGCAACTGTTAATGCTATACAGCACCCTCCCCTCCTGGCCATTGCTGAGTAGACCAATTGAGTAGTGGATAACTGATTTAAGAAGCCACTCAGGATCTCTTCAGGGGATCCAGAGATGTGAGGAAAACTGGTGAGGGTTTGGTCAGTTTTGTAGTTAGAGAAACCAATCCACACACACAAAAAACAAGGAAGCACACAAAAGAGAAAAGGAAAGACAGCATGCCATGTAGCAACTGCTTAACTAATGATCATGCTTGATTCCAAACCTCCAACAGGTCCAAGGGCTCCCCCTGCTTCTCTGAGCCACTTTCTCTGCCCTGTGCTGAAGTTTTTACTTATAACTGAAACCTTCTTACATTTTTGGTTGTGAGCCTAGCCTTTAATAGCTGAGACATCTTTTCGGCCCAACTAAAGCCTTCTTAACTAAACTAATTCATCTACCATGTGATTTGATCTGGAATCTCTTTTGCTTTAAATCAAACCTTTGCTCTTTCTGTCTAAGCCTTCATTAGGAATTCCAGGGCTCTGAATGGTTCAGCTCCTCGCTTATAGGCCTCTCTCCTTCCTCTTCAATTCCAGGATCCAGCCACAACAAATCTCTGTCATCTCCAAACCAATGCAGGTCAGTTTAGCTTTGTTTTAAACACATTTATCCCCCACTCAATCAAGCAGTCAGTGCACATACTTTCAGGGTACACATGGCTTAAGTCTGTGCCTGAGTGTCCTTCAGCACTGAAACCTCTGTGAAGGCAGAGAATATTTTTTTCATAGTTGTGTTCCTGGAATTACAGAGCAGAAACAAGTTATTTTTCGTATAAATTAATCAAAATGGTTTTCAAATATCGTTGATTCTAATTGTCTCGGTAAGTAGCCTTTTCTGTTTCTATAGATACTACCCGACTTCAAGTCTATTTCTCCTCTAAGCCACTTCAATGATTTTTTTATATTCTGTGCCTATTTTTGTTCCATTCATATCCATCAGTAGGTATTGATTGTAAGAGATGATAGTTCATCCCCTGCTCCAAATAATGCCTCTACAACAATTAACTGCTTTTTATTTCTTGAACACACCAAACCTTTCTGTTTTCATGTCACTACTCTTCTTATGTGAAATGTACTATCTTTAACTGCTAAAAGGTAAGCCACTGTGTAAGGTCAAAAACAATGCTTTTTTTTTTTTTTGCTGAATAAGGTATACTTCTCAGAACATCAATAGCTTTTATATTGCATTAAAGTTATCTACATGTAATCTGACTAAACTTTTCTTTCTTTCTTCCTTTCTTTTTTTTGTTTTGTTTTTCGAGATGGGTTTTTCTGTGTAGCCCTGGCTGTCCTGTAACCAAACCTGCTCTGTAGACCAGACTAGCCTCGATCCACCTGCCTCTGCCTCCCCAGTGCTGGTATTAAGGGCGTGCACCGTGCACCACCTCTGCCCAGTTCTAACTAAACTTTTCTAATATTTATTTTGTTTTTAACTTTCTCTCTCTCCCTCTCTCTCTCTCTCTCGTGTGTTTTAGAGAGAGAATAATGCACATATGAGCACAGGTGCCCCTGCAGAACAGAATCGAGAGAGAGAGAGAGAGAGAGAGAGAGAGAGAGAGAATAAAAATGCACACATGAGCACAGGTGCCCCTGCAGAGTCCTGAAGAAGGTATCAGATCCTCTGGAGCTGTGAAGGGTTGTGTGAACCAGCTGACACGGGTTCTGGGAACCAAGTTCTGGTCCTCTGGAAGAACAGTACATACTCTTAACTCCCCATCTCATCTCTTCAGCCTCTAACTGAACCTTGTTTGTCAACCAAGAAAAGTCAAGTTTCTTGGTTCTGCAAAAAACAAAACATGTAGGACTACAGATATAGCTTAGTAGTTAAGAGTAAATACTGTTCTTCCAAAGAGCCAAGTTTGGTTCCCAGTACCCACATCTGGTGACTCACACCTGTCTGTAACTCTATCTCCTAATGTTCTCTCCTAGCCTCCAAGAGTACCTTTAGTCACACATGCAAAGATACCCCCTCCATATACATACTTTAAAAATAAAATGTATAAAACATGTATGGAATTAAATATAAATGAAGCAACCAAGTTATTAGTGCTTGCAAATATTTTTCATAATAACTAAGATTAATTATATAGACTTTTCATATTATAAATGCTCTCATAACCAAGGACTGATGCTATATTCTGGTTAATGACATCCTTTGGCTAGTTAACTTGAAAAACTGGTATATATAAAATTTTTACCATTATTTGTTTATTTAATATGTATGTGTATGTGTGTCCACAGTACACAATGTGAACCAGAACAGCATGCTCTCTCCTTCTATCATGTGGGTTCTGAGGATTAAACTCAGGCCTTCAGCTCTAGGGCAAACACTTATCCATATAGCCATCTCATAGGTTCATTTATTACTTATTTATATAACTAAGGCAGGCAAAAATAGGGAACAGCTTAGTAACCTGGGATGATCTGGCCTGGACTACTTTAAGTGAGCATGCAGTAAGGCAAAATCGTGTCCTCAAGTGAAATTTAAGGGAGAATCCCCTGGTTACTATCATGTGCCTTCTACGTACTGGGTTTGCATATGACTAAAATCAGTTGCACTATGGGAAGAGACATGAGTAGAGGAAAAAATGATTATGCAACCTAATCTATAAATCAAAATAGAGAACAAACCTCACTACACCCCAGGTCACCAAACAGCTCCTTCTGAGCCCTCTAAGTAGAAGCCCTGAAAAATAATCTGGGCCTCTGAGTATTTTTACTTATATAGCCTGCTGTTGGCTTCAGTGTGTTCTGGTGTTTTCCATTGCTTGTATTAAATAAAGTTTTCATAGTACTTTTGCAGATGTGTGTGGGCTTTGTTTAAATTCCTTAACAGAGGATTAACCTGAAAACAAGAGACCCTCACTATTGGTAATATCATTTACTAATAGTCTTATAAGACTAACTATGAAATCCCAATCAATACTAAATTTTCCTTTGTCAGTCATACCTCTGATAGTTCTTGAGCCAACAACACCTTTCAGTCAGTTAAAAATTTCAAGTGCAGAAAACAAAAATGAAATTTACTATGTAAGCACTGCTGATTGAAGAAACCAAGTTTTGTTGTTTGCTTGTTTACAAGGCTGCCATTAGCCTACAATAAGCCCATTTAAATATCCAGTTTTAGATACTACACCTAGGGAAAAGTTTACTGTCAATCTGCATGACAGTGTTTTCCAAACTGAGTCTCACGATGGACCACATATTGCAACCCTGCAGTATGAAACTCAGAAGTGACTAAATAAGTAACATTTAGATTAAGTTTAGATTAAGTTGACTCAATAATTTAACTACCATGCCACAACAGTGAATCATTAAACATGCTCATAGCTTGACAGCTGGAAGGTCTTGTATCTAAACATTTCTGGGTTATTACATAAGCTTTCAATACTAAGATGTTAGGAAACCAGCAGACAAAAACAATTTGCCAAAGATTCTTTACTGATAAATACGTTTTCTCCAAAAGATGGAATATGAATCTCTTTATCATTGTCTTGGTTATCAAGAATTATCAAAATCTGGAAATTTTCATACAAGACAACATGGCATAAATATTGCAATACACTGTCAATACTTGTTAGTTCATAAAGTAATAAAAAATCTCAGTATATAGTCAATGTCAGATTATTTATATGATGTCACAAGGGATATAAGTTTACTCACAGTCACGGGAGGATGACTTTTTTCCCCCCAAGACAGGGTTTCTCTGTGTAGCCCTGGCTGTCCTAGAACTCGCTTTGTAGACCAGGCTGGCACCGAATTCACTGACATCCGCCTGCTTCTGCCTCCAAAGGGCTGGGATTAAAGGCATGCACCACCACTGCCTGGCGAGGATGACATATTAAGCACAAAGTTACAACAGTGGTTCAGTCAGAAATTATAATTATTTTTGTATGAATACACAGAACAACTCCCAAAATTGTTTGAACTGCATAGCAACTTAATAGCAAAAGGATCAAAGACTGCCAAGCTAGAAATGCAGACATTAACTACTTTTTAACATTTAAAACTGTTACTGTTATTTCACTTGCTTCCTTAAAAAAAACTTGGTAATAATCATATTTTCTATTTTACATCTAAAAGTACTCAAAGTTAAATCAAGAAACTTTTTATAAAGACAGACAAAGACAAGTTATGGTGGCCTGAACCTGTAATTTCAGCACTGTAAAGACAGGAAGGAAGATAACATGTTCAAGTCCAGCCTGGTCAACTTTAGAGTTACAAACCTGTCTGAGCTACAATATCAAGACCCCCATTTCATCACCTAAAAAAGACAAAGTGTTAACTAGTACCAACACTTAATACATATGTGGTTCTGACTGGCCTCAAACTCAAATTCTCCTAGTTCCACATCCTAAGTGCTAGGAGTACAGAAGTACACCACGTCTGCTCCAGATATGCTGCTAAAAGGAAAATACAAAATCTTCTGTATGTAATGCACTGTCTTTATTTCTGATTTGATGAACAATGGCTGGCAAACGTCAATTTGAACAGCCAAAGTAGTGCTCTCTCACAGTGGTATATCTGGATGTTCAACTCAGCCCAGGATCTAGGACCTTCACCTCTGACAGGGTCCAGGCCCTGCAGATTTACAGCCCCCCAACAACAGCACTTCAAATTCTCTTATTTTGGAGCCTGATGGGATTCTTCCATCATTGGATCTCTAACTTTGCCATTACAGCCAGGCCTCTGTACCAGGCAGTAAGAGAGACCCCAATGGGGCTAGCTCTCACCCATCTACCCATTGTCCTTCTAACAGCCCCTGCCCTTGCTCTTCCAGATCCCATGAGACTTTATCACCTTTAAACAGAAAGGCTAGGAGTGGCCACCAGAGTTCTAACCCAACAGGTTGGGTCTTAGAATCAGACAGTCGCCTTTTTGTCCAAACAGCTGGACTTCACTGTCTGTGGATGGCAGCCATGCTTGAGAGCTCTGGCAGCAGCAGCTGAACTCACCAGGGTGGCTCTCAAGAACACCCTGTTCAGGCCAATTATGGTATGTTCCACCCACCGCCTCTCAGACCTTCTGAATCATTCTTCTCTCTCCCTCCTTGGGCCTTCAGGAGTACAAGTCTTTCATGCTGTGAGACTATGGTCTTATACCCTGTAAAGTTTTTTAAGTAGTACTGGTTTAATAAAATGCTGATTGGCCAGTAGTCAGGTAGGAAGTATAGGTGGGGTAACGAGAACAGGAGAATTCTGGGAAGACGAAAGGCTGAGTCTGCAATTGTCATCCAGACACAGAGGAAGCAAGATGAGACTGCCTCGCTGATAAAAGGTACCAAGCCATGTGGTTAACACAGACAAGAATTATAGGCTAATATAAGTTATAAGAGTTAAGAAGCCTGAGCTAATGGTCCAACCAGTTTATGATTAATGTAGACCTCTGTGTGTTTCTTTGGGACTGAACAGCTGTGGGCCGTGTGAGACAGAAACCTTAGCCAACACTTTCACTTACTGTTTCTAGAAAACCCCCAAATTACCTTGGTGCCTCCAGTCCTGCCCTAAACCCTGTAACCCTCCTTCCTGTTCGCTCCTGCTTTGGTACCTCCTTTCACTCCTGCCTCAGAGGCAGTGGAGGTCTCACCCAGGCCATGTCTCCTAGACCAACCATTTATAAACCCTCAACTCACCCTGTCTGTTGATGGAAGCTCCCTTATACATGTATCGGGAAACCACCAGGTAGTGTGGTCACTTCCACAAAACTGTTGAAGTGACCCACCTGCCAATGGGAAATTCTTCACAAAAGGCCAAATTAATTGTCTTGACTAGAGTACTCTAGATAGCCAAGAGTCAACAGAATAACATCTATACTAACTCTAAATGTGCCTTTTTAATAGCCCATACCCATTCTGTAATCTGGAAGGAAAGGGGCATTCTTACTGCCAAGGGCACTCCCATAGTTAACAGACCCTATAGAGACAAGCTCTTGGAGGCCCTCCAGCTCCCTGTGGAAGTAGCCATAATTCACTACCAGGGGACACCAATCCTCCAAGGACCCAGTAGCCTTAGGAAATGCCAAAGCTGACTCAGTAGCCTGGAGGCTGGCCTCCAGCTCCTCTAATTCAACAGTACATATTTTGTTTTTTACTCCCTCCTATTAGCCCTGTTATCAACCAGAAGAGAGGGAGAACTCATAAAAAAAGGGGGGGGCACACAAAGGATGGATGGTTCTACTGTCTCATCCTTCCTCAAGACCAGGCATTGTGAATCATTTCAGACATCCACCAGACGTACTCATAGGCCCCAAAGTTTTGTTCTACTTCTTAGAGCCCTTCTTTGACCCACCTATCTCTGAGCTAGTATTTCACAGGTTCACTCCTCCTGTCAGATGTGTGCCCAGGCCAATCAACAGGGGCCTCTCCACATACATCACCCTCTGCACCAGCTTCGTGGACATCAACTGGGTGAAGATTAGCAGGTTGATTTCACTCATATGCCTACTCATAAAAAACTCTGTTATCTCCTAACACTTGTGGACACTTTTACAGGATAGATAGAAGCATTTCCAGCCTCCAGGGAAACAGCAGATGTGGTGGCTCAGGTATCCCTGGATCATATCATTCCTCAGTTTGGCATTCCACAGACCATCCAAAGGGACAACAGCTCAGCCTTCACTTCCAGGGTCATGGAGCTCGTGTAGGAAGCTCCTCAACATCCCCTACCATCCACAATCCTCAGGAATGGTGGAGACGGCCAATAGACTCATCATACAAAAACTAATCAAGCTCTCCATTGAACTCAGGTTATCTTGGCCTGCCCTTCTTCCCATTGCCCTTACCCACCTCCAGGCCACCCCACATTTCTCCTACAGGTCTAAACCCTTTCAAATTCCTTTATGGCAGGCCCTTCCTCCATAATCACTACTTCCTGGCCGAAATTCCTCCACTGGCTGGGTACGGTACCTACCCTACACCGTTCCCTTCTGAGGTTCCTTCTCCCTTCACATGCTGACAGCCACCTCCCTGACCCCATACCAACAAACCCAAATGCTCCTGAGCTTACCACATTCTCCCCAAGGAAAAGAGTACTCCTCAAACAGCTAGTTCCTAGGTCTCCAGAATATCGATAAATAGGGCCTCACATGATGATCCTCACCACCCCTTCAGCTGCCAAGATTCTGGGACACCCATGCTGGTGCCATCTCTCCAGGATCATGTAGGCACCTATTCAGGATAGTTGGTCTGTCCAGCAGTTGGGACTCTCTATCCTCTGGTTTTCCAAGATGCCACAATGAAGCGCCTATCTGCTCCTCTTCTTCATCTTCATCCGTACAACCAAGACAGATGATAACAACCTATTTTTTTCCCTAGCAACCTGCCTTCTCAGCTCCCTCAAGTAACAGATGCATGAGGTCTCCCAGATGGTAGATAACCAGATGCCTCTCCAGCCACACCAACTTCCAACTCTCCTTGCCCCATGCCCGCAGGAAGTAGCCAGACTTGTGCTGGCGCTCCACACCCAAAGAGTCTGGGATGTTTGGGTGGAAGTTCCATCCTAAGAACCCTCCCCTGGGAGTTGTCTCAGTCCAGACTCTACCCCTGAGAAAGCCAGCCAAATGATGACCAGAGATGCTCAAGATCACTCCCACAGGATATTTAAACTTCCTCCCCCCAGAGAACACATGGTTTTCCTGCTTTCCTTCCCCATCTCCTCTCTGGAGTTCATGGTAAATGGATAAATCAACTATGATACATATATGCAATGGAGTATCATTCAGATATGAAGTATGGACACATGCTACAGCATAGATAAATTTTGAGGACATTAAATTAAGTCAGACACATTATATGGCTCTATTACATGAAATAATCTAGATAAGAAGATCTATAGAGATAAAAAGTAGATTGGCAGTAGTCAGGAGCTAGGATAGGAGGAACAGGGAAGAATGACTATTTCACAGACACTGGATATCCTTTTGAGGTCATAAAATATTCTGGGAATGTGTAGTAGTTGGTGAAGGGCACACAATATTGTATGTATATTAATGATAAATTTTATGCCTATTTTACAATAGTCATAAATAAGGGGAAGTTTATTAAGAACTCATTACCTAGGAAAGACTCATATATTCCAGTTCCTCAAATGCTGCTTGAGGCTGATGAGAAAAAAGTTTCTATGCTTTAAAAAAAAAAATGCCTCCAGGGCCAGGCAGTGGTGGTGCACACCTTTAGTCCCAACACTTGGGAGGCAGAGGCGGGTGGATCTCTGAGTTCGTAGTCAGTCTGGTCTATAGAATGAGTTCCAGGACACCCAGGGATACACAGAGAAACCCTGTCTCAAACACAAACAAACAATAAATGTCTTCTTGGGGGCTGAAGAGATGGCTCAGCAATTGAGAAAACTGGCTGCTTTTCCAGAGGACCTAGGGTTGATTCCCAGCGTCCATAGGGAGGTTCATGATCATCTGCAACTTAAGTTCCAATGCCCTCCCTGGCCTTCTTGGCAAATGTATGAAAGTGATATACAGACGTACATGCAGACTACATATACACAAAATAAAAATAAATCCACTTAATTTTTTTAATGCCTTCTTGGATCAAAGCCAATTTTAAGTGTCTGGGGCTAAGTTTCCAGAAAATGACTTCCTTTAGCCCATTTCTGTGAGGATTTTTTACCTGATGAATTTCTTTTGTTGTTATTGTTAAAGGGTTTTACTCTGAATAACTAAAGATGGAAAGGACGTAAAATGTTTCAAGAACAGTTCTGTCCCAAGACATCTTTGGTGCACTCACACCATGAAAATCCTACTTACAATAAAAATGAATGTGATATATGAAACATTTTAGATATTAACAACTTTTTTCAAAAATCTGGCCTCGAACAGAAAAAAAATTGTGTAACTAGAGAAAAGATAGACTAGTTCTTGCTAGGGACTAGGAGCGAACTGTGAGAATAAAAAGGGGAAAAGGTATTTTATCATTTTTAAGGATTTATATATAGATTTGTAATCCACTTTGGAAAAAATTTGTATAAAATAGGTTTGATAAAGATTCATTTTGTAGTCTATCAATATCCAAACTATTATGCCAGCACTACCTGCTGAGGAGATCATCTTAGCTCAAACAGGTTGTATGCATCTTTGTCAAAAAGCAACTGGAGGCCTAGCTAACTGGTATGCAACTGTAATCCTAGCTACTTCCAACATAGGAAGCTAGAAGCCAACCCAAAGAACATAACAAGATCCCATCTCAAACAAAGTAAAAATTTCACAATTGTGTGGAGTTTCTAATGTGTTCTATTGACTTATATGGGTCAATCGTCTATCTGTCCACCAAAGCCACACTGTCCTGGCTTGGCTAGGTATATGAGAAAAAGTAAGAATCGCTGGGAAAAACAGCAGATGGCAACAATTTTAAGCAGGGGTAGCTCTTTAGGAATAACAACAGGAAGTTACAAATAGTATTAGAATCTGTAAACTCAAAAGTAGCTCACAAAATTTGTACACCATTAAAATGTTATGGGAAAAGCAAATCTGTTAACCCTAAACTTCTTAAACTAACTTCTTAACCATACTTGCATATACCTTTAATCCCAGAAACTAGGAGGCTGAGGCAGGATGATTCTGAATTCAAGGCCAGCTTGGGTTACAAAGTAAATTCATCTGCTGAACTCTATGTTAAAACACAACTCAAAATATCCACCAGAATTGCCTCTCTGGTCATGGAGGTGACCCATAATTAGAGTCAAATTATCATGTGACTTTTGTTTATTCTGATACATTTTGTTTTTTACGAACTATTTAATTCTCATTTCCTAAGTACAGCTTGCTAATTGGAGACACTGCAAGTACCTTAGAAATACTCACTGGATCATCAGTTAGATTCCAGACTACTGCAAGCTCAAATCAAATATCCCAGGCTTATAACTGGCAAAGCTATTGCACATCCTCCCACACACCGTTATGCGTGGCACCACAATCTTTTCTTCATTTACTTTACTCTCACCCTCTACATCTTTTTCTTACAAACAGAAAGGAAGATCTACAAAAGATGCACTGCTTTACTTACAGGGCAAGTCAAAACTGCAACCAATGGAACCTTTAACTTCTGTCAAATTAGTCAAGTATTCTAGGCACCAAGCTTCAAAGTCACAATGTCAAAGAAAATAGTTAATGTTTAATCAACTGCCAGCTGTCATAACCATGAAGTTCCACAACTCTGAATTTGATTCAGGCTTCCATTCCTTTCCAATCTTCTAAATCTTTCTGGGGGACATTAGTGCTGAGCCCCAAACTTCCTTATATCCTCAAACCCTCTACAAAGCATCTGGCTTTACCTCTTTGAATGAAATCCTGCATCATCTCCAAGACTACTTACCTCATTGCCCTCTCAAATGATACTAGGAGATATCCTGCTTACTCCCTGCTGCTATCATCATTGCTCACCTCAACACATACAAAAGCTACTTTTAAAGCTCATGTTTACTCAGCTATGCACCGGGTTCCCCTGTTGTTATGATCTAACTACCAACTGCTTAGTCACATCATCACCAATAAGTTTCACACTTAACTAAAACTTCCCCTTTAACTTGTAAACCCCGCTGGTGCTGTGAGTGATAACCACAAGTAAGACTAAACCCTCCAAAACTGAAGCCACTCAGTTCTTCTGACCATGGCCATCCACAATATCTATCCATCTGTCTATTCCTCACCACCTGTGCTATGATAACCTGAACTGCTTCATCTCTACAAGTAGTACAGCATCCCTTAACAACCACAATCTCTTCTCCTCACATCTTAATTTATTATCATCAATATGAATGTTATCTGATCTCAGTATCTTAAAACTCTATTTTACTATATCCTTTCTTTGTCAACTTAATTTTCATTTCCAATCTTATCAATACACTGAACTTCTTAAATTCCAGATTTGCAAACATACAAACTGTAAATGAATTTAGTTACTTTCTTTCTTGTGACTATATCAGGTTCAAATAGAAATTAGCATAGGAGGACAGATAAATACAACTGTCTTTCATGGTCAACTTTTATGAGTGAATAGTAATATTCATTCTTTGTTAAAATTACTTTCCATTCTCTGTAACACCCATTTCAAATTCTCTCCATTCTTCAAACCACCCACGCCTATCATTTCCTTCTCTTCACTAACGTAATAAAACAGGAGCCCTATAAGGCTGCAACCAAATTCATTTACTCTTTTAGATTTTTCACATTCTAATTTATTTATGTGTATAAGCACCACACACAGGCAGGTGCCCTTGAAAGTCAGAAGGTATCAGAACCCCTGGGACTGAAATTAGGGGTGGTTGTTGAGGCACCAAATAAATGAGTGTTAGGATCTGAGCCCAGGTCCTTTGGAAGAGCAGCAAGTGGCCTTAAAAGCTGAGTCATCTCTCCAGTCCTTTAATTTGTCTTTCATCATAACAGCCCCAACTCTAAATATCAAACATTTCTCACAGAAGCTACCAATGAGTAGTCATTTTCCTCAATGAACATTTCACCTACCCTTTCAGAAGCACTAACATTGTCACAACTGTCACTAAACTGTTCTTGTATGGCCTTTCAAAAATGTTCCCCTAAACTCAGTCATTGAAATCAGTTTTACCTTCTTATAATAATAACTAAACGAAACTGTCATTAGATGTTGGAAAACACAAAAGATTGGGGTTCTAACCCATATACCTTAAGGTTTCTACTGTTGTGATAAAATACCATGACCAAAAAGCACTGGTGAGAGATGAAAGTTTATTTCATTCCTGATCACAGTCATTAAAGAAGTCAAGGCAGGAACTGAAGCAGAGAGCATGGAAAATCATTGCTTTCTGGCTTGCTCCCCACGGCTTACTCACCTAGCTTTCTTTCTGTGTGTGTGACAGGGTAGACCATGCTGGCTTCGAACTCACAAAGATCTACCTGCCTCTGCTAGAACTAAAGGCATGCACCATCACACCTAGCCCCTGCCTTTTTATAGTACCCAAGACCACCAGCCCATGATGGCACCACCCACAGTGGACTGGACCCACTCACATCAATCATCAATCAAGAAAATGCACCACAAGTCAATCTGGTGGGGACATTTTCCTCAAAGAGGTTTCCTCTTCCAAAATGATTAACTTGTGTTAAGATGACACAAAATGAGCCAGCGCACCCTGAAAAAAAAAAAGGAAAAACTGTTGTGAGAACACCTTCAGCCAACAGCCTTTAAAAAACTGGCCCACTTTGGGCATGGTCTCATGTACTGTAAGTGCAGATGAAAAACTTGCAAGGGCCTTTTTTCCTGCTGGATTCAGTTCCAGTTCCAAGGGCACGCAGAGGACTGCGATTGTTACCCTTACTATGAGTTTATCTCCAAATAAATTTCTCATACTTCATTCCAGGCTATTGTGGAACTCTTCGATACTACTACAATTTGGCGTCCGCGTGGCCTGAGTCCACACCATTGCCCAGCCCTGCCTAGACCCACCACAACCTCCTCC
>LOEQ01002222.1:31304-44314 GCA_001685075.1 Bramus lutescens | reverse complement strand
GATGTAAGAATTAACCAATAAGAAACTAGAGCTAATGGGCCAAGCAGTGATTTAGTTAATTAAAAAAAATTAGCATCACCAGTACCTCTCAGAGTCAGAGATGACTTACCAAGAGTTTTAGCTACTTGTCTGGTTACTACATCTGAAAAGTCAGGAAATACTCAATACCCATAAGGACATGCAAAATGTAAAAGGGAACCTTTATGTATGAAAGATCTAAAAGACATTAAGCAAGCAGTAGCATCTTACAGCATACATTCACCATATGTTAGGGAGTTGATAAAGATGTGGACTTCAAGAAATACGGTCACTCCATATGATTGGCTTCAATTAATCACAGTTGTTCTAGAAGATGGGCTGCAGGTACAGTGGAAGTGCTACTAGAGAAAGAAGACTAAAGCCTTGGAACATCAAGGTAGAGCCAGAGGATTTGAGGCCTCCCAAGATCAAATTCATAGTGAAGGCCATTATGCTGATCCAGATAGTCAAGATACATACAATGAATACATCTTGTTCCTATGCTGTACAGAGGCCTTGAACGCTTGGGACAAGATTCAAGAACCAAGAATAAGATTGAGTCAAATACAAAGGTCATAAAAGGTCCAAGAGAACCCTTTAGTGACTTTGAACAAGATTAACTAAAGCTGTACAAGTGGAGTAACAGAACCAGACACTAGACATATACTCACTGAATCTCTGCCTTTTGAAAATGCCAATTTAGAATGCAAATAGATACGTGGGTCTTTAAAGGTCATATTGGCACCAATGGATGAATGTATCCTGCACACAGACAATGTTGTGTCATTTGACTATAATACTGAAGCTTGGGAAAAGCAATATCCAAAGGTATGAAGAAATGTCAAAGTATCAAATGCTTTAATTATGGCAGAATGGGTCATCTGGGAAGGAAATGTAGACAGGGCATTCCTTAAAAAAATGTTTCTTACAGAAATGACAAAAATAGAAGGGTTTTTTTACCTTCTAGATTATGTAGAAGATGCAGCATTGGACCAATGAATGTAGATCAATGAGAGACAAACAAGGTAACCCGTTATCATCAGAAAATTCCTGGAGGGTGGTCCTCTTGCAGGCCCCCAGGTCAAACATGGTCCAGTCATCCAAGTCACTGTGGAGGACATGCCTCCCTAGGAAAACTAGAAAACCCAGTGCCTGTTGTAAAAAAAAAAAAACATAATGCTCTGGATGACAGAATGATCATGGAGGATGAATCAAAAATTCCAGTAGAAAATAGGAAATGTTTATTTTGGCAGACCTGTATAAATGATCAAAGATCAAAGTTGAGAGTACAAATAAATAACATCATAATTAAAGGATTATTGGACAAGGGTGTGGATGTGACTATTATTAATCCAGAATCTGGACATCCGAATTGGTCTCTGCAGGAGGCAGATGTTCAAGTCCTAGAAATTGGAACCCTAGCTCAAGTAAAACAAAGCATGAGATGGACTGAATGCATAGAACCAGAAGGACAGAGAGGAAGGCTGAGGCCATATGTGGCTAACATAGCAGTGAATCTATGGAGTCATGGTTTGTTGCAGCAAATGGCATACCCAGATTCACATTTCTGCAGTCTCAGAAACAGAGCATAAACCAACTCATGTTTCTGGGAAGGATATTATAAGGTATTACAAAAAAAACATGCAGGCTGTATTAAAACACTGAACAACTACTAGCAAACTCTCAGAGGTACCAATGGCCCTACCTTTAAAATGGTTAACTAAGAAACAAACCTATATGGATTAAACAATTGCCTTTAACAGTAGAAAAACCAAAGGCTTTAGAATAGCTGGAACAGGAGCAACTAGATGCTCAGCATATTGAAGAATCAACCAGCCCTTGGAATTCCTGTATTTGTTGTTATAAGAAATCCTGAAAAATGGAGAATGGTGACAGATCTAAGAGCTGTTAAATAAGGTTAATGGGCTCTGTACAATCTGGAATTTCTTTGCTTTCCCTATTGCCTAAAGGATGGCCTCTTACAGCTTTTGATTTAAAAGATTGTTTCTTCACTAAACCTTTGCAAGAAAAAGACAGAAAAAATTTGTCTTCACAGTGTTTACTTATAATTCTCAGCCTACTGAAAGAAGTCAATAGCAGGTTCTCCCACAGAGAATGTTAAATAGTCCCATCATGTGCCAATATTCTGTAAGTCAGCCATTGGAAATAATATGTAAGCAATTTCCTGAAACTAGTTTACCATTACATTGATGACATTTTGCTGTCTGATTCAAAGGTAGATACTTCAGAAAGAATGTTTGAAGAAGAAAGCTTTGTCTCTGTGGGAATTACAAATTGCTCCTGAAAAAATACAAAGTAGAGATTCTATTAATTATCTAGGTTATAAAATAGGTTTACTGAAAATTAGAACACGAAAGGCACAAATTAGGAGAGATCAATTGCGGACTCTTAATGACTTCCAAAGATTGCTAGGAGACATTTCCAATCTATGCCACACTTCTAGGATAAAAACCTGATCAAATAATCCATTTAAACAAAACCTTAGATGGTGACTTGAATAGTCCCAGGGAATTAACAGCTGAAGCTGAGAAAGAATTGACTGTGATTGAAGAGAAATTAGAAAAGATAAATGTGGATCATGTGGATCTGAATTTTAACTGCATTCTGGTCATAATACCTTCCAAATATTCCCCTATAGGAATTTTAATGCAAAGGGAAGATATCTTAGAATGAATCTTTTTTTACCAAATAAACCAAGTAAAAAAATTAAAATCTTATGTGGAAAAGGTTTCTGAATTAATTATAAAAGGAAAATTGAGACTTTGTCAATTAGCAAATAGACCCAGCAGAAATTATAGTACTTCTTACTAATGATAAAATTAACAAATTATAGGAAGACAGTGAACCCTGGCAAAGAGCTTGTACTAATTTTTTTTTTTGGAGAGATTACTACTATCCCAAAAGCATTAGAATTAGACTTATAAAGACAGCTAATTGGATCCTTCCTCGCCTTGTACAGGACACACCTATTGAAGCCCCTACATTCTATACTGATGCAAATAAATCAGGAAAGGCAGGTAACAAATCAGAAGTTTTGAGTAAGGTGGAACAAAGTCCTTATGACTCTGTCCAAAAGTCAAAATTGTACACTATTCTCATAGTACTAAAGGATTTTAAAGAACCTCTCAACATAGTATTTGTAATATGCAGAAAGAGTTGTTTCACTTATTAAAACTGATGAATTTATACCAAATAATACAGAATTGACTTTGTTATTTATTCAGATTCAAGGTATTATAAGGAATAGGCTTTGTCCCATATACATAACACATATCTGATCCCACACAGGTCTGCCAGATCCTCTAGCACAAGATAACGCAGGAATTAATGGATTATTGATTGGAAATATGCTGAAGGCCTCAGAATTTCATTTTAAAAGATCATGTTAATAGCAAAGGCTTAAAAAAGGACTTTTCTATTACATGGCAACAAGCCAAGGAAATTATAAGAAAATGTCCTACTTGTTCTTTATACAACCAAACAACACTACCTACAGGAAGTAACCCAAAGGTACTCAAAAGAATGAAATCTGGCAGATGGATTGTATTCCATTTTGTAGAATTTGGAAAATTAAAATATGTACACCAAACCATTGATAACTATTTAGGTTTTCAGTGGGCAACTAACTGCTTTGAGTTCAGAAAAAGCTGATTCAATAATCACATATTTACTAGAAGTTATAGCCATCATGAGTATACCTGCACAAATAAAAGCAGACAATGCTCCGCATATGTTTCTAAGAAAATGAAATAGTTTTTGCTTATTATAATATAAAGCATATTACAGGTATACCATACAATTCTACAGGTCAGGCAGATCTAGAAAGATCAAATCGAACTATAAAGGACATGTTAAACAAACAGAAATGGAGAAAAAAAAAAGACCCCCAGAAATAGACTGCATAATGCTTTCTTAACCTCAATTTTCTTAATGCTAATGAGAAAGGAACAATGGTTTCAGAGAGACATTGGATAATAGAAAAAAACTTCTGAATTAAATCAGGTGGTGTATTTTAAGGATGTGTTGAACTGAGAATGGAAACCAGGAGATTTGCTATGCTGGAGAAGGGGTTTTGCTCTTATTTCCATGGAAGAAAAGCTATGGATACCTATCAAAATTAAGATTTGGTTTGAAAGGGAGAATCCTCTTTATAAAGAGAAATAACAGCTCATCCACAGAGATGACAATCCATAGGTTGTCAGGAAACCTTTTAAGGGCTGGGGCAGGGTTCTGTTCTTGTCTTTGCAGGAAAACACCCATCTTCGAAAAGTCAAGAGACTTTAGACATTTAGAGGCTTAAATAAGAACAGATAGCTATTCAGAAAAATCATCAAGCAAAGAGAAATATGACATATAATACCAATATCCTCTGCAGGGTAAGATCTTACTACCTAAACATACATATAATGGTAGGCGCGATTCATTAAAAATCAAAGTTGGCTTTGGAGTTGGACGGCGGCTTTCCTTCCCTAAATCCAAGCTTGTTGTTTAGAGTTTCCGTCTCATATCAGGAGCCACCTGGTGTGGGACAGAAGGAAGATAAAATAATATTGGGAATACTGCTGTCAAAACTCTACCTTCAAAAACTTGCTTCTCCCCATACCTATTTTTGTCTCTATGGTACCTTTCGTTGAATATATGTCTACAGAAATAACTTTCTGTTTTGGTATGAGTACTGTTTCAGTTTTCTACAATGAACAATAAATTTTCCTACAGTAATATTTGAAGTCTCCAGGAAGAATATGGGGCCCCATAACAATTCCACCTGGCTGATATGATGCCATTATGCTGATAGCACCACTTTAAGATAGGTTTGGGGTTACGAACTGTTTAAGGTGATTCCAATGTGGTTAGCTGAGATGGTGCACCTTCTTATAATGTTCTGGCCAGAACTTCAAATAAGAACTTTCAAAAAACCTTATCCATTACTCAGAGACTATCTGCAATTGTACCCAACAGTAATCTTGAAACTTAACTATTATTTAGCTTTTATAGGATCACATAGAAATAACATCACCTCATGACAATGTCCCATCTCAAAACAAAGTCTGTCAACACGGTTAGAGACATCTATTAGGAGTTAGTTATAAGAGATATAGGGTTGGGGTGGAAATGAAATAGTTTCCGGGAACTCTTTTGAATAAAAAGCAGGGGGTGGGGGGAATGGATGGGATGGGATAATAGGTAGATTAGTGTATCAACTTGTGAGCTATTAGTTTTAAACAATTTACATTGTTATAAATTCTTGTATATTGATACAAATTCAAATTATATTTGTTATATTGAATATGCTCCTATTTCTGTTTACAATATTTGTGCACCTATGCAAAATTATTTGTCATATTTTATACATGCATGTTTCTATCTCTACTTAAGATATTTTGTATACTGATACAATTTTAGGATATATTTATCATATCGTACTATACATTTCTACCTCTGATCAAGACATTTTGAGGTCACTGTCCTCATTTGCTGCACATTTAAAGATTGTTTAATTTTTAACATGAAGTCTTAGTCTTTAAGCTATATAGGTAATAAGAATTACAGGTCAATAGTCAGCCATGTTTGTCATACTTAAGACTAGTCAGGTTCTTCAGATGCACAGAGATTATATTCCACATAGATGGGTAATCTTCAACCACTTCAAAGAACTGTAGAATATGTCATTTAAATAGCTCAGGAATCTGTTGACATGAGACACAACTGTTCCTGGCAGCTATTCCCGAGAGAATGTTGGGCACCGAAGACACTCCACTTGGAGCTTGTTGTCTTCTTTGCAAAACTGGCATTTGGGTAAAGAACTGCCCCTACCTTGACTACTGACAAAATGCACGCTGTCCAAACTGGACAAGCAGGCTACAAGCGAAAAACAACTGCCAAACCTTTCCAAGACAGGGTAAGACAGTTTTTCAAATTTTCCTGCCTCTGAAAATGGTCTGTCAGACACTCTAGACCTTAGTCAAATTTGGTGGCCCCAACGTTGCAAATAAGACTTTGGGTGATTGCAGAGGTAGCTGATTGTCTCTGTTATTTCTTGCATCTTTTAGAAAAGCTTAATTGTATTTCCTGTTTACTTAGGCAATATTAATTCCCTTCTCAGGTCTTTAATAGGGTTAAAGACTAGACAGTTACAGTTATTTTCCTCTCATGACTTAACTAAGACATTTTTAATGTAAGACTTAGGCTCCTTAGGATAGGATAACTATTGAAACATTTAGCATGTTTCTTGTTTGATGTTGTTCATGCTGGTTTTAATTCAAATTTTTACGTATATTTTTGCCTTTTCTCTGGACAACACTTGATATTTTTTCTGATTGTATAGTTTTGTATTTAGCTTAGAACTCTCTTATTCAGACAAAAGTGGGAGGTTTTCTGGGAACTCCTTTAGCCAATAGCCTTTAAGACATCAGCCCATTTTGGGCATGGTTTCATGTACCATAAGTGTGGATGAAAAGTATGTGCAGCCCCTTTTTCTGCTGAATTCGGTTCCAGTTCCCAGCATATACAGAGGACTGTTGATTGTGACCCTTACTGTGAGTTTATCCCCAAATAAATAAACCTTTGTTATAGTGCATTCTGGGCTATTGTGGAACTCTTTGACACAGCTACAAAAACAAATTAAAGAAGCTCTTTATAATTGGCCTGCCTGCCACAAAGACAGGTCCTTCCAGAACACTGTAAGAGAGGGCCACACTGAACACAACACTGAACTAAGAGATAGAGAAGACAAAGGTAACTGGAATCTGTAGGTTGATGTACAGGGTAGAGGAAAGACACCAAAGTTCTGTAATAGTAATGCTCATAAGGCTTTAGCTGAAAACTAATTTATTTTACACATGCACAGGCTAAAACTTCCAAGTATGAAGCAAACGGCAAATGCCTGGGAGCTACATAGTCCTGGCTAGCCTGGGACTCGCAATGTAGACCAGGCTGGCCTTAAACTAATGAGATCCACCTGCCTCTGCCTCTGAATGTTGGAATTAAAGGCGTGCATTCCCATACCTAGCAACAGCAAGGGTTTTGAAAGCTGCTGTGTTATCTGATAGCAGCAAAATCCTTGGACCAATCTCTGATGGAATGGATAGAAATTTCCCAAAATTTTAATTTTCACTTGAGAGTCTGAATTTTGTCATTGTCTGTGAATACTCTATCTGCTTTCCTTTGAAGTCATAGATAGACTCACTTTATCCATTATGAAGAAAATATCTTCTCTGTGCCTTTCAAGTCACGACAGTTTGTCTGTAACTCTAGCACTTGGACAGAAGGAGGAGGATCCTGAGTTCTGTACAATCTGAGGTACTTAAGTGCACACACACTCACATTATTTAGGCACACATAGTTTGTGTGTCAGTGATTCTTATAAAAATAAAAGTTCCATGAGAAAATGGCTCACAAACGCTTTTCTGGAGTGGCTATGTACTTTTGCAGATACTGGGGTCCAAAGTGCACTTCCCATATCACAACATTTGTAATTCTTATATAACACAAGAATTTAACAAGTTAACTGCAATGTGGAATCTGAGATCATATAATATATCTTCATAGTCTATATTAAAATCCAGTGATCTGTGCTGTATTTTAGGTGAGTCTTGCCTGTGTTTGAGTTTGAAACTGCATGGACTGATCATTTGGAAAATACTGTTTCAAAAAGGGCTCCACAAATGTTGCTATAGTTTGCTATACAGTGAGACAAGGTTTGAAAATAAAAAAACAAAAACAAACAAACAAAAAAACCCCACAAAATCTTTTCAAAAGCAACGTGTCAGGAGGGGAGTTAACCAGCAGGGTCTAGTAACTTCAGGCAGACAGATACAGCAAAAACAAGCCAGGAAAGGGATGTAGGAATGCCATGTTAACTTATCAAATAAGAATTTTAAATTCTGATCCAAAATTCAGGACTGTGAGTAAAACACGCTTTTTCTATTAAAATAACAACCCTCCAATTCTAGTAGGAAATATATTAAAAAAACATTATATATACATACATTTTCTTATGAAGTGTTTTAGTCTCATTTAACATTATATCACAGTGTTTTAAAATTCATACTCTAGATTTAACATAATTTTTTAAACCCTCAATCTTTTGAAAGAAATGTCATTATTCATGAAAATGACAGCAAAGGACATTAGTTCAAAGAAATACACAAGAAGCTCTAAATACTTCCAATTAAGCACCTCAAAACTTTTGCTTAAATATGTGGGTCTTGCAATATCATACCCAAGGCACTCTGGTAACAGGAGTAACACCTATAACACAGTAATCTACAGAAGGGAAGGAAGAACATGATACAGAGCCACAGGTCTCACTGTGCATCAGATATAATGTTGTTACTTGATTTTATTTTACCTTAATTTCCCCTTCTATAAAATTAAGAAGAAGCAGGAACTAGAGTACTTACAAAAAGACTGCTAGGAAGAGCATATGAACAATATTTGTGAAGTGTCTTTATGTACTTG
Source organism: Bramus lutescens (assembly GCA_001685075.1). Taxonomy (NCBI): domain Eukaryota; kingdom Metazoa; phylum Chordata; class Mammalia; order Rodentia; family Cricetidae; genus Bramus; species Bramus lutescens. Next base: position 35,815 of record LOEQ01002222.1, on the reverse strand, counting down.
CCTTTTTAAAAATTAAGCTAAAATTCAATGCTTTTAAAAGTGGCAAATTATAGTACATACAGAAATGTAAGACTAGCTAACCCAGGATATTACAAATGAATTATTAAACTTTTTAAAAAGGTGTGCTGTCTGGTATTCAACTGTCTCTTTATCTAGTATAAGATCTAGCTGCTAAACTACAAATCACTAACCTGAACCGAGCAGGAAAATGCTGTTTTTGAAATGAAGATCTCAGTCACTCTTGCACAAACTGTTCAAATCCCATGTAGCAAACCAGTTCAAAGTTTAAAGAAAGAAACTGACAATCATGTAAAATTAAATCTGAAGATAACTTCCTAAAAGAGAGAGTTTTAGGTTAAGGCAGGATAAATACAAGTGAAACACTCTGCCAAACAAGGAACATTCTTACCTAGTTAAAGTGATAGAGAAGCCACCTTGAGAAATTTCCACTGAACAAACATGGAACTCTTGGTACATAAAAATTAATACCACCTAAAGCAAGTACCACAAGAAAAACAGGGTAGAAATAGATGGAATTACAATCAGGAAAATACATGAAATCAACAAAAAAATAAAAGCTGGCTACCTGAAAATGTAAGTAAAACAGATATATCTCTAGGCAGGACTAAAACAGAGAAGTTCAGAAGAAAAAACGAAGAGGGGAAGTAGGAGGGTGAAGAAGGAAGCAGCAGTAGTTGGGCCTTGCAGCATAGGCCTGTAACTGCAGCTACTAAGGAGACTGAGGCAGGAAGATCACTTCAAGGCCTGCAAGAGCTACAGAGTAGGTTTAAAGCCAACTGATCCACTTAGGGAGATTTGGTCTCAACATTTAAAAAGAAAGCGTGGGATACAGACTGCTTGCTTGGTATGTGCGAGGTCCTGGGTTGGATTTCCAGCACCAGTGAGGAAAGGTGAAAAGGCAGAGATGAGGGAAGGGAGGGGAACAGTAAACAGAATACTAATACAAAAATGAGAGAGGGATCATTACTGTCTCAAACAACACTGAAAGTTTGATGAAGGGGCAGGTGTGATGGCACACATATGTAACCCAACATTCAGGATGCTAAGGCAGGAGAATAATGAGTTTGAGGCCAGAGTGGGCTATGAAGTTGAGTTATAAGACAGCCAACAGCCTGGATTACTAGCAAGACCTTGTCTTTTTTTTTTTTTTAAGAATGACAAAAGAATACTATGAACTACTGCAAACCCACACAATGGTGGTTTGAAATGAAATGAACCATTTCTGTAAAAGAAACAACCCACCAAAGCTCTTACAAACATAACCTAAACAGAGCATATACACAAAAGAAAAAGAACCAGTCATCTGAAGAGAGGAAAGTGAACCAGTACTTACCTTCTTAAGCAGAAAGCACAAGGCCCCAGTGATTTCACTAGTGAATTTTGGTAAGCACTTAAGAAGAAGTATTTTCTCTCTCATTTTATTTATTTTATGCATATGAGTGTTTGCAAGTAATTAGGTACACCGCAAACATGCCTAGTACCATGGAGGTCAGCGGATGGTGTTAGATCTCCCAGAACCAAAGATAACAAAAGACTGAGCTACCACGTGGGTGCTGGGAACAAAACCCAGGTTCTCTGTAAGTGGTTTATGTTCTAATTAACCACTGACTCATCCCTCCAGTCCTCCAATTCTTTGTAATCTAAAAAAGGTAGAAGGCCTACTTCCTAACTCTATCTAAAGGAAAGCATTATCCTAACACCAAAGCCAGACAATGAAATAAGGAAATCTACAGACCAATACCTTGAATAAACACAAATGGAAAAATCCTCAACAATGAATTTCAATAAAGCACAAAAAGAATTACTCATTCAGACCAGGTAGGATTTATCCCAAATGTACAAAGCTGGTCCTAAAATCTACTGAGAGGACTACATATCAACAGGTAGAAAAATCATGTGATTCCAGCAATGGCTGCATAAAAGGCACTAGAAAAAAAATCTAACAACTTCATGATAAGACTATCAGAACCTAAGAGGCAGAATACCTTTAAAATATAACTCCCTAATTCTAAGTGCAGGCTTATATAAGTCACCTCTTCCAAATACCACAGGACAGAAGGGTGAGGGGTAACTTTACAGTAGGAAAACTCTCACAAGGACACCTCAGCCAAGAAGAGCCAGGTCAACAGCAAGAGCTGCAAACTATACAGTGTGTGTAGCCTTGACATAATGTAATGAAAATGATATTGTACCTCTGAATTTCTTTCCCAGAATTTTAGAACCATGGTCTAAATATAAAAAAAAGCAGGTTCTTGTTGCACAAACATGAGAATTTGAGTTCAACCCCAGCACCCACAGAAAAGCAAGGTGTCTATGGCAGCCCATGCCTGTAATCCAGTATCAGGGAAGAAGAGATTCCTGGGGTTTCCTGGCCGAGTCTAGCTAGCTAGGTTCATTATGAGACTGCCTCAAAAAGTAAGATGAAAGAGTTCCCGCAAGAAGATGCCAGACATTGCTCTCTGGCCTCTACCATGGACATGCACAAACCCAAAGCACAAACATAGACACACAGACACACCCACCCACACACACACACACACACACCACAAAAAAAACCTTCAAAATCTAATAAAATGACTTTTACAAAACACTTCAACACTACTCCACAAAACTATCAAACTCACCAAAAATAAGCATCTGAGAAACTCAGAGCTAAGAAACAAGGAGAATGGTTAATATGTGGTACATCTACAAACCAAGGAAGGCTGAGTATATTATGGACTTTAAAGTTTATAATAATGCATTACTAGCACTCATAATGTTCCAGAAAATGCACTACACTAATAAAATATGCCAAAAGGAGAACCTGCATGTGAGGTATATGAGCTCCAATTTCCTATAAAAATAAACTTTAAAAAATCTATATTAATAATTATAAAGTAATAAAAAATGAAAATCTTAGGCTGGGAGACAGCTTAGTTGGTAAATTGCTTGCCCACAAGCATGAGAGCCTGGGTTTGATGCCCAGAACCCACATAAAAAAGTCAGGTGTGGTGGAACGCATATATGTAATTGCAGCACTAGGCTGGTGGGGGCTGGCCGGTATCAGTGAGGAATACCTAAGGCTGACCTCTGGCCTTCATGGGCAGGCATGTAAACACACGCGCGCGTGCACACACACACACACACCTCTGTGCTAGGAGAAGGAAAAGGAAGAAGTTAATGGGCACTTCTGACAATATAAGCCAATTTTCAGAATAAAGAGTTGGTACATTAAAGAGATTAGAATTTGTCTTCTTTGTCAAGAAGAACTTTAGAGTTCAATTTTAACTTATAAGGATTTTAAAGAATATTTTTGGGGTAACAAGGTCTTGCTATGCATCTCAAAGCCCAAATGCTGAAATTTCAAGTGTGCATTGTTGCATGAGACTCAGGAAAATCTTTGAACGGAACTGAAAGATGGCTAACAGACTCAAAAAGACTGTTAGAAAAAGAGCACTGCACGGCAAGATCAAATGAAATAACTGATTCAACCAAAGCTAATCAATGAATGCTAAAAATAGCAGGCAAATGCTAGTGGGAAACAAGATACAGGGAACCACAATGTCATGAGGACAGTTCTGATCTTTATAATACCTCTGCTGAAAAACCTCCTTACTTTAGAGTGATGACCTTAAGCCTTGTCTTACCTATGAATATAATGGACAGAGTAGCATCAAAGCTGAAAACCCTAAATACAATGTAATCTGTAAATCCGAACTTCTTTTTTTAGAAGCAGTCTGTAAAGATACAAATTACCAACTAAATCCAAAGTTTGGGAATCATCTACCAGACAACAGGCCTGGTGTGTTCAAGGATCCAGCATCACAGAAGGAAAAACAGAGGTAAGGACAACTGTAGTGAGTTGACAGTATCAGCTCTGGCTGCAGACACCAAGCTAAGGTGGAACAGGACTCTGATCATGGCCCACCTCTCCAGAATCAACACTAACTACCACAGGAAAATAACTTTTCAAGGAGCTCCACAGCACCTGGATGTAGCAAACAGACCTTCGGAGGAACAAACCAACCTGATCAGGTGGCACATTCCTATAATCTCTGCATTTGGGAAGCAGAGGCAAGAGAGTCAAGTACCAGGATAGTCAAAGTTTCACTGTGAGACTATTTAAGATTTAAAAAAAAAAGTCACTGGGGGGTGGGGGACGAAATGTTAACTACTGTCCAAGTAGCAGTATAGGTGAGGTGTTCCTGTAAGCTTCTCTCAGCTTGCTTGTAAATGTAAGTATTCTAAAATAATTGGGAGTCATTTAAGGGGATCAGTTAAGAAGGCACCCAAAATAAAAGAACCAACCTACCAAATTGTGGTAGCAGAGCCTATGGACAAGTGCAACAAACACTTTTCTAAGCAACTTAGAAAAGCTCTTAGGAACTTTGAGAGAAGAGGCCATAAGGAAAGACAACCAGTTTAAGAAACAACTTTCATCTTCCAAAGGCTTCTTCATCTATCATCTATCTATCTATCTATCTATCTATCTATCTATCTATCTATCT
>LOEQ01002222.1:17152-31224 GCA_001685075.1 Bramus lutescens | reverse complement strand
CTATCTATCTATCTATCTATCCTCATCTCTAGTCTTCATCAAAGACTATTGAGAAAACCATCAAAAACAGAACATTTCAGTAACTCATTTCTCAAAAAAAAATGAGATAAGGAACAAGAGAAAAGCTACTTTTCCTCTTCAAATACTGCAGTCAAGGGTGACGGTAAATGGGAACAGGCTAAAAACGAACATAAACAAGCTCATGAAGACCTAAAACCATACATGTATTAAGATAGTAGTAATACACAGCTGGAGAGATGGCTCAGAGGTTAAGAGAACTGTGCTAGCTGCTCTTCCAGAGGTCCTGAACATTGCAAAATGCCACCTTTCTCTTTTAAAATTTCTTCTTATCTTCTTTTCTATTAAGTAATAATACGCAGGAACCAGTACTCCAACTCTGCCCTTGAGGAAGAACTAAAACTGCATACACTATGATGTCCAATAAATTTTACATCATCAGACTAACAATTCACTTTCCTCACAACCATGAACTAGGTAAGTCATATTAACCGTCTCACTAGGAGAAATTAGAAAAACTGGACACACTAAAAAAAACTCCCAGGAAAACCTGGGGAGGGGGGAAATGCACACACTGAAAACAAAAATTGAAGCCATTTGAGCGTCTTCACACGAACCATGTGTGTTAAAATCGGAGGGCTGTGCTGAGCAGGCCCTGCCCTTTACTGGCCCTACCTCTTACCATAGGTGCAGCAGAGCTGACCCTGATAGTGAGGGTCCAGGAGAGCAGGCTCTGCTCCTTGCCCAAGGTGGGGCATTGCCAGCAGGGGCCCTGATTGACCAATTTAGCTACATCTAGGCCCACATCCAGTCCTTTGAGTTGGCCCACCCCAATATCTACACCATCTATGACCTGTTGGAGTACGTAAAGGGATTAATCCTGTGGAACCAGAGCTGCAAGATCTCCATGACTTGGGGCAACAGCAGAATCTCAGAGAGGAGATTTGGTGAGGGTCCAGTATTGATGATGTACTAGAAGCCAGAGGCCTTGAACCTGACCAAGAGCATATTACACAATGAACATTTATTTGCAAGTAAAACTGTTTGGACAAAAGGGTATACTGCAAAATACATAGCAGCCCTCAATGCCACTAAGATGAATGAAGAGGTGATGGAAAGGCAAAAAATAAAGGGGAAATTTTGTTTTTTAATAATATTCTTATTAATTTTGTTTTCTTTGGGAGGGCACTGCCAAGAGTAAAGGGTGAATAGGAAGGGGCTGGGAAATGAGTGGGATTCGAGTGTATGATGTGAAATTCCCAGAGAGTCAGTAAAAAATTATTTTAAAAAAGTACACATCAGTCTAAAGCAGAAGTTCATAACCTGTGGGTATCAACCTCTTTAGGGTTCAAATGACCCTTTCACAGGGTTCACCAAAGACTATCAGAAAACACAGATATTTACAATTCATAACAATAGCAAAATTACAATTATGAAGTAGCAATGAAAATAATTTTATGGTTGGAAGTCACCACAACACAAGAAACTGTATTAAAGGACCGTAGCAGTAGGAAGGATGAAAACTACTAAACTAAAATGTTCTTCTCCTACCTATTTATGCCACAAACTGCAGACCTGCCAAAGCTCACACTAGGAAATTTTTGGAAATCTTATCTATCTACCCATCTGTCTATACTGCCTACTATTTTATTTTAAAGATTTATTTAGCTGAGTGTGGTGGTGATGGCCTTTAACCACAGCACTGAAGAGGAAGGAACAGACAAGATGGAAAACCTCTGAGTTCAAGGCAAGCATGGTCTACAAATTGAGTCTCAGGCCAACCAGGGCCACATAGTAAAGATCCAGTCAGATCCAGTCTCAAAAAAATTAATATTAATTAGAGATTTATTTATTCTATGTATATTGGTGTTTACTTGCATGTAGGTACACCACATGCACACTTCATGCCCTAACCTCCTGGAACTGGAGTTTACAGACAGGTGTGAGTCACACCATTTGGGTTCTGGGAATATAACCCGAGTCCTCTGTTAGATGAGCAAATGCTCTTAACCAGTGAGCCATCTCTCCTACTACTGGTTTTGATTCTCATAAAAATTGTGTTAAACCTGGCAAAGCCTCACCCTGAATAAATCTGAACACCTGACTTGTACTTTTTTCTAAGCAATTAAATAATGTGGTATTTGGAAGTTGGGGTGGCAGTCACAAACCAGGTTAATAGTTTTAAATTCAAGATTTCAAAACTTAAATGAATAATCAATACTACCTGGAAAAGTGTTCCAAACTCCCTACACTCTCATGTTCTTCTGCATGCCTGAATGACCTACTTCACTGAAAAAAACAAAAACCACAGAGATCAGGGTCAGAGGCATGTCTTCACCTTCCAACACCAAGCTTCCTTTGAAGAGTACAAACTGATGGGATTCCCTCAGCTGATGGAAAGCATCAACCCTCCAACAAGTGCTAAACATGCCCATTCTCACTCACTTTTTGCATCCCACAGTTTCATCCTTTAAATGTCTGCATCTACTGTGTCTGAATTTAAAATCAAAACCCAAAAAGCAACAACAAAAACCACTTCACCACATAATCAACTTTAGTTTCTTTCTTGTTTAAATAAATTATTCATCAAGATCATCAACAATTTCTCAGTAATCACTGTAACTGTTTCCTCATCTGTAAGTGGGTTAGCATGCTTCAGTCATCGTGGGATGCTTACTATGAAAAGCACTAGACAGTACTTGGAACATGGTGAGCCTGTGTCAGTATCAACTATTTATATCACTAGTATACACCGGGAATCCCATTTTCCCTGAGTCCTCACCTCCCTCCTCTTCCCCCTCCCTAGCTTACTCAACAACGTGTGGGACTTCAGTAGTAAACTACTTCAGTTTCTAAGGGCCAGGGCCACGGGTAGGCTGGTCAGCAAACAATGTAATTCTTCTGGAGTATCTTCAATCAAGGATGAGACCAGAAACCTGAGAGTCAAATCAAACTTATTCTGTTTACCTCACCCACGTTTTTCTGACATGTTTATTTTTGTCAAGTTCACTTTTCTAAGTATAACAACTTCCCACGAACACTTCACTCGTTTTCCTTCTCACATTATGTCGATAGTAATTTCTAAACTGACTGCATACTTCTGATGGCAGACTAAGCTACATTAAATAAATTATCTCTAGGTGCTATGCAATCTATATTGTGACCACACAGGAAACAATGAAGCTCATGACTAAGCCTGTGCTCACCATCAAAGGCTGCTACTATTCCCATTTAATATATGGGGGGAAAAACCCACAGAAGAAATTTTTAAACAAAAAATTAGAAAAAGAAACTAAGGCTGGAAAGATGGCACAGAGGTTACAATCACTTGTTGCTCTTCCAGACAACTTATTTGGTTCTCAGCATCTATTTGGTGGCTCACAACTGTGAATAACTCCAGTTCCAGGGGACACAATGCCCTCTTTTGTCAATGTAGGTATGTGGTGCACAGACTTACATGCAGGAAAAAAAACACCCACACACATAAGTAAATAAATAAATCAAAAAAATAAAATAATATTAAAACACCCAAAAAGACTTAAGTAGCACATGTTTTCTATGGCATTATTTTGTTGGCAATTCTCTCATATACGCAAAAACCAAATCTTCATGACAAACTGAATGTAAGTCAATCATATCTGGGGGTGGGTGGTGAAAATGTTAACCAGTGTGAAACTCTCTCAGTATTGGACCTGTTCTCTATCATGACCTGTAGGTTTCAGAAACATATACATACACAGGCAAACACACAATGTGTATGTAAATGTTTTCCCAATAAAAAAAAAATTAAGATGACCCCCAACAAAATGGCAACAGGATTGACAGATAAGGGGTAGAGAGATGACACCTGGCACGTTAATTATAAAGCTCACACAAGCTAGAGAAATGGCTCAGTGGTTAAAGTGTGTTCTATTCTTGCAGGGATCCCACATTCGGTAGCTCACCCATCTGTAATGCCAGCTCTACGGGTTCTCCCACACTCTTTTGACCTTATGTGCATGTACACACACACACACACACACACACACACACACCCTCCACCATGCACAAACCCAATCCCCCTACACATATATACACATAACTGAAAATAAAGATAAAACCTTTTTAAAAGTTCACATACAGAAGCAGGCTAGAAGCCAGGAAAAGTAAAATATCTAAGAAAATTAACAAAAGGGTATTAGCCCCAACAGAAAGCACACTATAAAGTACAGCAATTAAAACAGAATGACGTGGTTTCCAAATGCACAGAGACGTCAAGGGAATAGTAATAGCCCAAGCACATGTGGAAATTCAGTAAATAATAAAAGTGGCAGTTTAAATCAGTAGGACAGAAAATTATTTATTAGATAATGCTAAAGCACCAGAATGATTATCTGGTTAAAAAATATGGTTGGACACGTGTGAAATCATACCCAGGAAAGGCAGACAGCAAATTTGGAAAATCTATTTCCAATAACCAATCTGGAGCTATTTCCCTAGAGGAAAAAAAATCTGCAAATCAAAGAAAATGAGCAACAAATTAAGGATAAGGTCAATTCACAAGATAGTAAATACAAACAGTACTTCCATGCTGCTTAATCTCACGCATAAGGGCAATGAAGAAGCAGTTACCTTTACCCAGTGCTGGTCTAGTAGAAACTGGACAACTTAAGTGAAAAACATCAAAACTACAAATGAACAACACTCTGAGCCACCACTTTCACCTCTACAAGTATATCCTATACATTTCTACATAATGTGATGTGTACACAGCATAATCTATTTGGCCAAAAAAAAAAACACAGCCTAATTGCACATTAAAAAAGAGCAAGTTAATTAAACAGTACTCCTTCTGTTTTTAAAGATAGGGTCTCAATATGTAGTCCTAGAACTCACTATGTAGACCAGGCTGACTTTGAACTCACAGAGATACAAGATGCTCCTGGAGCATTTGGATCAAATTATGTGCCAACATACCTGGGCAAATTGCACACCTTCATGATGAAATTAAGCACTTGATGTTTGTGTTCACCCCAAATACATGTATTAAAGTCATAGCCTCCAAAGTGACAGTGTTTGGAGATGATCATTGGAAGTAAGGATGTTAGATGATCTCCTAAAGGTAAATTAATGTCCTTAGAAGAGGAAGAGAAACAAAGTGCTCTGTAGCCATGTGAAAATGCAGGGAGAAGGAAGAGGAAACTCAACAAGGGAATCAACTGTTCAGTGTGAGAAATGCATCCTGTTGCTTAACCTATCCTGTGTATGGTATTTTATAACAGGAGGCCAAACAGCCTAGACCAATGGAGTACCACAAAGCTACTTTTAAAAAAAAAATGTTATTTACATAGTGATATACTCTATAAGCTCTATTAAAGGGGGAAAAACAAGAAGAACAGCAAATCTGCACCACTTAGATACAAAGGGTACAAGGACAGTGGATACTCAGTATGATCCCTTCCTGGAAAGAGCAAAATCCAGGGAAATAAAAGCAAAAGGTTTCTTAAAATACCATGGCAAAATGACAAGAACTGGCAAGAGACTTTGTAATCTTTACTCGTGCCAATTATTATAGTATCTATGCTTATCAGTGTTTTTGATTACATGCAGGTTATGTTCAACCTATGACCCAGGAGCTTGCCTGCATGTAGCTGAGGCTAGCGATGAATGTGGCTCAACACCAAATACTAAGCTTTCTTAAAACATTGAGTTGCTGCTGCTATTTCATTTTGGAGGATAACTCCAATGACCAGTTCTCAAATGTGAGCCCTATAGGTGACAAGGTGCCGGGTATTGTCACTGTCAAAAGGTCACCAATCATTACCAACACCTATCAGGGTCTGCACAAAGTGGTAGACACACTATCACTTTTCTATAATTCACTTTACAGAAGATGTCTTAATTCTGAAACAGAGATCCAGGGTTTTGGACAAGAGAGATCTACATTTACTTATATATAAATCACCTTTGAAAGGATCCACAGGAATAGTTTCCAAGTGGAGAAACAGGGTAGCTGGCAAAGTGAGAAGCTTAACTGTGTATCACATTTTAAGTCTTTGAAATGCTGATTAAAGTTGGTGTGCTACTCTGTCAAAATATAAATGAAATGTAAACAAATTCTCAGTGTAACAAAGCCAGACTGCTTTGGGTTTTGTTGTGGTTGGAGAGAGCCTTTCTCTAGTCTTTGCAGTAGTAACTTTTCCCTCTTCTATCTCACCTTCAGACTCAAATAACTTCTGTGTATAAGGGACCCACCCTCTCAAGAGTCAGGGAATAGGAAGTTCCTACCTCACTAACAGCCTTCAGGAAATGCTAAATCCTTAATGGTTTTCTACGCAAGGCAGGTTTGTAGGGCCAGCCTTAGCAATATGGTGGCTGGCAAGCTGGGTCTTCTGAGCAAGAGAAAGCTTCTCAATCCTGGAGTGTTGTGGGATTTTGATCCCTTTAGCCAACGCCTTTTGGGTATTACGAATCCTAGGGCATGGTCTTGTCTGCGGATGTGACTACTTTTTTTTTTTTAAAAAGACTTATTATATATACAACATTATGCCTCCATGTATGCCTGCATGCCAGAAGATGGCACCAGATCTCATTATAGATGGCTGTGAGCCTCCATGTGGTAGCTGGAAACTGAACTCAGGACCTCTGGAAGAGGAGCCAGTGCTCTTAACCTCTGAACCATCTCTCCAGGCCCAAGAACACAATAATTTATAGACTTAGGGAGAGGGTCTTGCCCTTCTCTTGCTCCCATGTTCTCTTGGGTGGTTGAAGCGAAGCAGGTGGCTTACTCTTCAACCCTGGACAGACGACTGGACGAAGGCAGCTGATCAGCGGCAGCATTTTGTATCAATGAGTATCTCTACCCCTATTTTATACCTAAATAAATTCTTGAGAACCCTTAACAGATTCTCATGGATTCTTGTAACAAGTGGCACCCATGTGATCTGAACCTGATGGCCCAAGACGCTGCCTCAGACTATGAGTCACTCAGTCAACACATAGCCAGTCCATCAGCTACTTGAAGGTGACTGAGATGGTCTGCCTTCTTACAACATTCTAGCCAAAACATCAGATATAAAAACTTCAGGTAAGTTTTACCCATTATTAGAGACTGGCTACAAATGTTACAGCTATCCTTGTGAGACTTAACCATTGCTTTAGATTTTTACAGGATCCCATAAAGATACAGCCACACCCCACACAACAGGAAACAGTTCTAAGAATACAATGCCCCTCTCCCCTCTCCCAATAGGTGGGATGGATGGGTTTTTGTTTTTTTTTCTCAGGGTTATGGATAATTGTCATCTGTAAGGGTTGGTTAACTTGTTATAGGGCTTGGGGCAGAACAATAAAGATTAGACCCAAGAACCTCGTTTAAAATAGAAAAAGGAGGGATGGATAGGACAATAAGGTAGATTATTGTATCTACTTGTAAACTATATTAAAAACTAGTAGTACTATTAGTGGTAGAGTTCTTGTATATTGATACAAAGGTAAAATTATTTTTGTAGCTGGGTGGTGGTGACACACGCCTTTAATCCCAGGCAGAGGCAGGCAGATCTCTGTGAGTGAAAGGCCAGCCTGGTCTATAAGAGCTAGTTCCGGGACAGGCTCCAAAGCTACAGAGAAACCCTGTCTCGAAAAAAAAAATTCATTCCTGTCTAATTTGTATGTTGATACAAATTCAAAATATTGTGTATGTTCCTATTTCTGCTTGCAATATTTTTGTATAGTTACAAATGTGAATTTATTTTGTCATACTGTATGTGTGTTTCTACTTCTGCTTAAGATATTTTGTATACTGATACAAATTAAGGATATTTTTGTCATATTACACTATACATTTCTACTTCTGATTAAGCTATTTTTGTATATTGTCACAATTTCAAGTCACTGTCCTCATGCTGTACATCTGTTTAAAGATTGTTTATTTTTATAATGTGAAGTTTTAGTCTTTAAGCTATATAGGTTATTAAGAACTATAGGTTTATAGTCATTCATGTTCGCAATACTTATAATTACGTTAGTTAGGCTTTCTAGATGCACAAAGAATAATTCCATATAGTTAGGTGATCTTCAAACACCTACAGAATATGACATCTACATATATTCTGTTGACATGAAACACAACTATTCCTAGCAGCACTGATCTACTCCCGAGAGAATTATAGGCACCAAAGACACCCCTAAGGAGCTTGTTTTCTTCTTGGCAAAACTGCCTATTGGGCAAAGAACTGCCCTTGCCTCGACGACTGACAGTAAGCATGTTGTCCAATCTGAAACAAACAGGATACAAGGAAAAGTGACTGCTGAACCTTGTCAAGACAGAGGAGGGCAGTCTTTCAAATTTCCCTACTTCTGAAAATGGTCTGTCAGATACTCTAGGCCTATAGCCAAAGTTGGTTGCCCCAACATTGCAGAGAGACTTTGGGTGATTGTTCAGGCAGCCAGCTGTTTGTCATTTCTTGCATCTTTGGGAAGTTGTTTACTTGCACTTCCTACTTACTCAGGTAATATTATTTTCCTTTTCAGGTCTCTGATAGGGTTAAAAATCTAGATAGTCACAGTTACAATCCTCTCATATTTTATAGGGCATATTAAGCACAAGACTTAGACTCTTCAGGACAGTTATTGGAATAATCTGTTATTTATCAATTACCTATGGCCTAGATATTTAAAATGTTGTTTCTTACTTGATGTTGTTCTTGTTGGTTGTAATTTCAACTTTACTTATATTACCTTTTCTTTGTTCTAGACAACACTTGATAGTTGTTCTTATTGCATAGAGTTTTATCTTAGGATTAGAACCTTATTTAAAAAATGGGGGGATTGTGGGATTTTTATCTCTTTAGCCAATGGTTTTTGGGAATTATGAATCCTAGTGCATGGTCTTGTGTGGATATGACAACTTACAAGCTTAGGGAGAGGGTCGCGCCCTTCTCTTGCTCCCACACTCTCTTGGGTGGTCGAAACAGAGCAGGTGACTTGCTCTTCAACCCTGAACAGAATGAATGGATGAAGGTAGTTCTAAACTGTTCTGTATCAATGAGTACCCCTATTTTATACCTACATAAATTCTTGAGAACCTGTAACACTCTTGTGGGTCCTCTTAACACTGAAGAAAGGCTTATTTTTTAAAAGTGGTCCAAGCACAGATCAAGCCTTGCTCTCAGACCCTCAATACAAGTTGGAGGACTCCAGGAAGAGCAGCATGTTCTCTCCCATAAACTTATTTCAATGCTCTTTTTGAAACAAATTCAGCGAGGTTTGCCTTTTTTTGATTCTTCTATACACTTTCAACTATAACCAAATATTAGGAAAGATACTTTGCTTTCTGTACTTTATTACGTGAGCATATTCTTTAAGGGTGGGCTAAGTAATGTTAAGGTTGGGATATTTCCAAATGTCTCAATTCCTAATGAAATGGCTAGCAATATTGCTTCAGTGTGTTAGGACATGCACGCTTGTCCTTATCCCCTATGAAGTGATATTCAAACCATTCAGAAGGGAGACTGACTTTAATGCAGTACATGTCAGGCTCTCAAATCATTTACTACCTAAAGTGGAATAGAATGGGTTCTATAAATCTGGCTTGTGTAACATCAGTGTCTTTATGGTTGCTACCCTTAAAAAGGAACAAGAAATCTGATAAACCATTTACTGTGTTCCCAGAGACTATACAGAAAACAAGAAAGTTCAGTGAACTACTGTGGGTACCAGGCCTCTGATAAATTCAAATTTCTCAAGACAAAGGTCTCCATAAGATTAGACATAAAGATGAGACAGCATTTCAATTCTTCAAATGTGTTACATGATCAGAATTATTCTCAGTTCCTAGATTCCTACTTCACAGATATTTACCAAAATAAACCTGAAAAAGTATAGGGAATACTCTGTTGCGGGAAATAGCTTTAAAAAAAAGGGGGGGGGCAACATGGCATTGTACTAGAGATTATTATTTGTTTTTGGAATGCTTACAAATTTTAAGACAGAGAGGATTACTGGTCCACATGTTACCACAAAACAATCCCAGTAAATTCTGATTAGTTGAGATTTTCAAACTTTAACAAATCTACTAGAGATGTAGACAGAAGCAACCGGTATATTTGGAGAATCTGAATATACATTCTGCAACAAAATTATTTTATATTTACTTCATATTTTGCACTCATTCAAAGTTTTAAAAAAAGTCAAAACTCCCAAATTTTCTGAGTGTTTTACCTACCACCCAAGAACCAAAGTAGTTTATTGTACCATCTAATTTAAACCTCAGGACCTGTAAGATGTGTGATATTCCTTTCATTTAGTGGATAATAAAGCAGGCTCAGATATGCTCTATGACCTGAACTAGCTATGCCACAGAATTAGTTACATTTGGAATATGGATTGGAACTCAGAGATGGCCCTAGAGTTATGCTGGCCATTACTTAAGCTTTGATTCCTAAGCTTTTTAAAGAACTGGCAAATTTTAATCAAATTTGAAAATCTCTAAATCATAACAGGAGACACAGGTATCTGCTCTATTTGTTATATAACTCACAACATATAGAAAAGAAAGGCACAACTTTTCTCAAAGCTCTGACACACACAAATTCTAAAACTAATTTTCAGTGAAATCTGGCTGTTCAGTCTTGTAGCAGGCTTTGGTAGTGGGGGAGGCTTTTCACACATCCTTTAAAGGAGCATAAATTCACTGTAAACCCATAAGTCCTGTCTTTGAACCATAAGCTTCTTGGGGTTAAGGAACTCTCCATTTTCACATCTTCCACAGCCTTTGAGAGTATTTTATCAAAAAGCATGGTGCTGTGAAACAAATAGAATTTTCATTCAAAAAATCTAGTTTATGGCAAAAACTGTTCTGTAAGTCCGATACTGGAGACAAATTATCAAGTTTCTGACTCTTACTTTTCCTATCAGGAGTCTTCCTCACTCAAGAAGGACTCCAATGAAGAACCTGCAGCAGGCGCTATACTGCTGATGACAAAGTCCCACGGAAACATGGGTTTGATCCTGGACTGTTTTATTCCCCTCTACTGCTCTGAAGGACAGGATGACTCATTTCAGTACTCCTGTCACCTTTTAGCAAATTCCAAATCCTGACTTTTCCTAAAAGGAGAGCTGCATTGGGGTAAAAATGCACAGCTCATGGTGTTAGGTAGTGACTGTGCCTGCGGTAAGTATCACAGTTCAAACAGGCAAGTGATTCATGTGTAAAGCTCCAGGGTTGTGACTTCCTTGCCCTACATGAATCAGGAAGGCTACTATCCATACGACTGACTTCATCAGTCTTCTAGAAAACTGGCAACTTAATGTCAGACATTATACTTCTACACCTGCAGCAAAGCATCTCAAGTATGGAGATGACTCCATATTTGTCAACTGACAGGCAAAACAAAGCAGCAAGAAGCTCGTGCCTATTCGGCAACCCCTCAATTACCACTAGGATGGTTTATGGCTAATTATTAACAACGAATTACTGTTTCATTGGCCATCTAGTATCTTCCATAATAGCATTCATGGAACAAATAATTAATTGTACAAAAATAATGGTATTCATTTTGGTACGATTTATTCTTTAACTTGGGTAGCCCAGGCTGGCCTCAAACTCCTCTTGCCTTGGCCTCCCAAATCCTGGGATCACAGGTATATACTACCAAACATGCTCAATTTACTCTTACACTAATTTCCTTCCCACGTAATTTCTCTCAGTAGTCAAAGGAGCATGAAGTATACAGTGTCCTAATATGTCATGACAGTTAAAGGGTACCATTTTCAAACTCATAAAGGGAACATATTTATTAACAGAACCCATACTCTCTTCCTTTTAAACACCAGACTGCTTTTTTTTGGGGGGGGCACAATGAAATGATGCTCCAGGGTGGAAAGGAATAGTAGTGATTGGTGCATAGTTAAACAAGTAGACTAAAAAAAACACTAAAAAATACTCTATAAGGGCCACTCTTTAATGTGAATTAAATCTCAAGAAAGCTGTTTAAGTAACAGAATTTAGAAAACAACCTAACTAAATCTATGCAGAGTCTGTCTGTGAGCCACTTAAATGATTTATTCAGGTGCCCCCTGGAACCTCATATACTTAAGTAAAGAAAAGTTTGGTGCCTCGAGACCTATATCTCATAGTAATAAAATCATTTTCTTATTTTATTATTCCTATTTTACAGTAAATAGGTTCACCAGAACTACTTTCATATCGAAAAGTATTTTTTAAATAGTGGAAATGTGCCAAAACTTGGATAAATTCATAGTATTTTGAGTTTTAAACCCATATACTCTGTGAATAAGTCCAAGTTAAAACCTTTCTAAGTAAGCAACTCTAAAACATTAACCAATTCTAAATAGAAATAAACTATTTGTAAAATACATATGGGTGTTGTACTTTTCTTCCTTAAAATAAATCATAAAAAACTTTCGAATTATTTCAAATTCACAAGTTATTTGTATTAGTTACAAAAGG
Organism: Bramus lutescens; assembly: GCA_001685075.1. Classification (NCBI taxonomy): domain Eukaryota; kingdom Metazoa; phylum Chordata; class Mammalia; order Rodentia; family Cricetidae; genus Bramus; species Bramus lutescens. The sequence continues at coordinate 18,755 of LOEQ01002222.1, read as the reverse complement.
GTAAATATGGCTCAGTGGGTAAAAATACATTCCCTGAAAGCCTGGGAAATGAGGTTATGTAGAATCCACATAAAGGTGTAAGAAGAAAATCAACTTCACAAAATTGTCCTCTGGCTTCCACACGCACACAGGATCATGTGTACCCCCGCCAATCATGCCCCTTAATAGTAATTTTTTTAAGGGAGATAAATGAAATCGTGTTAGATTCCTAATGAAACACCTCTGTTATGTCTGGGTGTATTCATACATATGGGTGGAGAAAGCCCTTATCTAAAATACTGGAAGTGGACAACATGACAACTTTGATGAAAAAGTACCAAGTAAATGCCCCTTTTCTACAAGGGACTGAAAGTGTTTCAGAGTCTGGAGCAGTTCTGACTTTGGGTGCTAGGGGTGCTCAACTTTTACACATGCACATACAGACACATGCCCCACAGTCTTCTACTTTATTAACTATATAGCNCCCCCCAAAAAATCGGGATGTTTTAAAACAGCAAATGGCCTAGAAGTGAAGCATAAACAGAGTAACTCCAAACCCTCTGTTGTCTTGACAGCTAGTGCCCTCTATTAACTTATGATCCAGCCAACTGAGAATGACACTTTGGAAACTTCAGGGAGAATTTAAAGCTTAACTTTCAATTTTCTCTATAAAAGTCTTAATCAACCTAATGTGCATGACTTCCAAGCTAGGTGCTGGAGAAATGATGCAAGACAGGCCTCTAAGTACCATTCTGATTGCTTGCTTTCGGCAGGCACTGCAGTAAACACGCTCATGCAGAGTATCTCACCTCCCAGGTCCAACAGCCTCAACAGAATTGAGGTCACCATTACAAACAAGAAAACTGGGGTGGTGGTGGTAAAATTTAAGACTACAGATGGTATATTTAAGCAAACCTAGCTCTTCTTCCTAACATATCACCTTCTGAACTTCCAGTAAAATGAGCCAAATATCTTAACATATATCCCTTACATAACCGTCTCATTGAAAGGCACATCTAGTCTATTCCAGTGTACCCTATTCTTACGGGTCTTTCTCTTGGTCTTCACATCCTCTCCATCTGGATACAGTACTACGAGTTGCAAAATGAATGAATGAAATAAACAGATGTTCTAACTGGCCAAAAGGTACTTGGCGGATGCTGATCTCAAAACACAATAGGCTGACAGACCAGAATTCTACTCAAAAGACCACTTAATTTCAGAAGTAAAAATGGCAACTACTGGAAACCGTGCAGTCAACATGTTATTAAATTCCCGGCGGTATGGGGAAGTTTCGGGAATGAAAACGCAAGGGGTTCCCTATGGTACTTTAAAATGGACTTGACTCTACCGTGTCTGGACTGGGAGCCCAGGCGCAAGACAAAGAGACAGCGGTGGGGAAAGTCAAAAGGTCAGCGTCAGGCGCCCCTCTGAAGGCGCGGCCCGCAGGCCAGCGCGCTCGAGGCCACCCGGCCCTCCGCGGCGTCGCGGGACTCACGTCCACACAAAGAAACCTCCCACAATCAAAACACGCTCCCCGTGGGTGCGGGAGAGGTCTGTGCGGGCGCGTCGGCCCGATCTCCGCGGGAGCACCTCCGAACTTGCCGCCCGCCGGCCCCATTCT
>LOEQ01002221.1:152341-171417 GCA_001685075.1 Bramus lutescens | reverse complement strand
AAGAACTGGCTCTAGCCTGTGAGCTGGCTGCTGGCCCCAGTGAGACAGAGGGCCCTCAAAAGCTGGCTACCTTGGTATAGCAAAGGAACGGCTAAGTTAGCAATGGACCAGGTCTTCCAGAAGGCAGAGGGGTCCTGGTCCAGAGGAATGTCATCAGCTCTCTCACTTCCTTTCCTAGCTCCATCAGAAAGCAATGGTGCCTGGCGGACAAAGAAGTGCAGGGCTCTGGTGTAAGCATACTGTGTTAGAGGCTTTCTGGAGACAGATCATCTGTAGAATTCTGTTTATGCCCTGGGGTCTGCACCTGAATGGGGGGAGCACACACTGCCCCTTGGTCATGTGATCTGGGCTTTAATTCTGAGTATCTCTTCTGTGTCTAGGTCCCCTGGGGTCTTAGGAAGTAGGAACTTAAGCCACTTGCCAAAATGAAGGCCACCTCCAAGGTCAAGGCAGCGTTATGACTCACAAATGGCCACAGAAACAATAAAAGAAATGGTCGCCCATGTTAGACTAAGACAGTATTTTCTTTAAAAACTCCACTTTGGAGGACAGGCCTGTGAGCAGGGTGGCAGTGCCTACCTTAACCACACTGACCACACCCTCACTACTGCCCTGGGGCATGCACAGCTATAGTGAGGAGCAACAAAGGAGCCAGTCCCCAGGGAAGGTGCCTCTCCTCTCACTTCAGTGCCACTGTGGGACAGGGAAGTGAGGCGGCTGGTACCTCAAAGCCTGACCAGACACTTCAGCCTGCCGCCCAGGCAAAGTGTGGGATTCTCTGGGGAGCCCTTCACTGCCACCACTGGAGGGATCTCCCTGTGGCCACTGCCTTTTCTAAATACAGCTTAGTCCACCACACCAGCACCCATCCTTCTTTTTGGAGACACTCTCGCATTGTTGATGTTTCAGACCAAGGAATTCCTCATGGTGCAGATGTCCTGTGCATCATGGATATTTACAACATCCTCCTTTGGACTCACTGGGTCCTGGGAGCACTGATACTCACTGCTACAATCAAAACTGTCTTCAGACATCTCCTTGGGCGCAAAATCATCCCTGGTTGAGAGTCAATGAAGGAAACTGTCTCAGAGAGATTCCGTCATTTACCCAAGAAGTACCTACCTGATGCTGCATCTCACTTAAGTTTTTTAACCATTTCATGGGGTGGCAAAAAGGGGGCTGTTCATGACCTGCTCAGTACCTGGGAACTGGCCCTTTCTAGAAGCAAACCCAGAAAGATCACGTGGCTGTCCACAGAGAGACACTATGCCCCGATTTAAAGAAGGGCAGGAGGCAGCCAGCAAATTAAGATTGGTTGTGAGCATCCACCAGATATAACAATACAATCATTTTGTGGTGGCCTTCCATGGCTCAAAGGCTATGATGTAGGGCATCCTCAGCAGTAAATACCACTGAGCAGGATACAACCACACCCAGATCATCAAAGGATTGGTTGGAGGAATGGGCCACCATTGTATGAGCCAGTTAGAATGACTCCTAACCCCAACAATTCCTCTTCCCACTGTGGTCATGAGGAGGCCCTACTTAGGAGTGAAACGAGGGCAGTAGGTTGGGGCTGGGGACAAGGAAAAGCCCGCAAAGAACCAGAGACTCTGAAGGGAGGTGCACATGCACAGCAGTGTGTGAGCTAGGTGGTCCTGGGTGGCTGCTGTAACATCTCCGAACCTCCATCTCTGTATAAAATGGGCTGATGGCGGCATCACTGTTGCTACCTTGTGTCCACTGTGCCCAGGGTGCCTCCATGAGGTGGTCTTGGCCACTCTCACTTGATTTGGGGGAGGTTTCCTCTTACCTCCCATGAGAGTTAATACTGTCAGCTTGATAGGATCTAGAATCACCCAGGAAACAAATCTATCAGAATGACTGTGAGGGATTTTATTGACTAAGTTAACTAAGGCTGGGAGATGCACCTTAAATGCAGGTGGCAACATCCCAAGGGAAGATCCACCTTAAAATCAGTGACAGTGTGCCGTGGGTTGGGGTCCAAGACTGCAGAAAACAAGAAGGAAGATGAGCACAAATTTTCATCTCTGCTTCCAGAAGGCTACATGCAAAGTGACCAGCTGCCTGCCACTATGCCTGCCCCCTAAACTGTAGCCAAAATAAGCGTCTCTTAAGTTGCTTTTGTGAAGTATTTTGTCATAGCTACGAGAAGACTAACTAATGTAGTAACCTTGAGTCTTGAATCTACATCCTTTCCCTATGCCCTCCTGACAAGTGTGCCACCGATGGGGGTCCTCTGACAGGGCCAAGAGGGGGAGGGGACAGCAGGCTTTCTCAGGTGGGGCTGTTGCTTTAGCTTTTGTTGAATAAAATTAAGCACCCTAAAGTATTACATCACAAACACAACCTCATGGAATCACCTGGGAAAATGGAGCATGACCTGAATGTCTTACTATTGAGCTGTACCTCAGCTCAGACAGGAAGTTTTCAAAACACATCCAATTAGAGTCCTGGGCCACTGGCCTCTTGCCCTAACAAGATGAAATCAATTTACTTTTCTGAGCCAGATAAGCGACTGCCGGTGAACACCACTTCCTCCCAATTGTGAAATCCCAACTTTGTCAAACGGTTTCTCTCAACTTTCATTTCCATACTTAAAAAATGGAGGCTTAAGAACAGGTGAGAATCAGTCTGTGATGTTCTGGTTCCATCTTTAGGGTTCCCTGCTAGATTCCAGCAAATTGTGTATTTTATTGTTTTAGAATTCAATGAACTATGTCCCTGCTAATGTGTGCTGTGTCAATTGACAGGAGAAAGCAAGGTGGAGATGCACCCACAGATCACACTGATACCTCTGCAGGTGGAGGTGCACCCACAGATCACACTGACACCTCTGCAGGTGGAGGTGCACCTACAGATCACACTCATGCCTCTGCAGGTGGAGATGCACCCACAGATCACACTGGCACCTCTGTAGGTGGAGGTGCACCCACAGATCACACTCATGCCTCTGCAGGTGGAGATGCACCCACAGATCACACTGACGCCTCTGTAGGTGGAGGTGCACCCACAGATCACACTCATGTCTCTATGGGTGGAGATGCACCCACAGATCACACTGATGCTTCTGCAGGTGGAGGTGCACCCACAGATCACACTCATGCCTCTGTAGCCGGACTCAATCACCCCAATGTTTTGGAAGTCAGAGTTTTATTTGAGGAACTAGTGCTGGTTTCTAGTGTTCATTAAACCATACTCTGTTAAAAGAAAGATCACAGGAATCCATAGGCCCCATGGAATAAAGAAGGTAAAATATACAATATCTCTTTCATGTTGACAGCCTAGTTCAACCAGGGCTTGCTCTAAGGGTCTCTGGGTTACTACTTGATCCTCACCACAAGGCACAGACAGGGACGTAGTTGGTCTGCACTTAAACCACCAGCAAGTGGGTAAGGCCTGTAAATGGCCCAAGACCACACTCTGACCCTGAACGTGTCCACATCAAAGCCCCTTTATGACATGGGAACAACTAAACAAAGCCATGGGGACAGGAAAGAAGAGACACTCCACCAGCTGGGACTTAAGGGCGATTTGGAGCAGGGAGCAGGAGGGAGAGAATCCAAGTGGAATAAATGTCTAAATTCTAACACAATAACAGAGCCAAGTATAGAGAACAGGGTGGCAAACACAAGAACCAGCACCAATACTGCCAGCCTGAGAGTTCACATTAGTATGTATGGCAACTGTGGTCACCTATCTGGTGATCAAACATCCTCTGGCTTGTCACTGAACTCAGGGAGTCAGAGAACATATTGTGCTCAACACATATAAGTGCACACCTGCACACATGGATGAGCAAGCACTGCAAGCCCACTCATGATAGAAAAGAAGAGAACAAAAATACTGACTGCCCCTTAGGGAGAGGCAGGACACCTACAATTGCTGCATGTGGCTGATTTTTCCCTACACATAGCAAAGCTTTTATATAGTTTGATCTAATACTTATCTCAGGCATGCTGAGTCGGCCTGAAGGAAGCCCACAGCACTGTGGTCCACTCCAGCACATTCTCAGGTAGTCAGCCTCTGGGAAGTCATGCTTCCCCTGGCTCTTATGGCAATGTCACCTGGTTGCGCATTTCACCTGGTTCTCATACATAGGGCATCCATCTTGTTATGACCTGAAGTCCCAAGACTTGGGCAGCTCCTACCAAGGCCAGGGATGGGAATGCTGTGTTCTTTAGGTATGCACTCAGCACACACCCTGGCCATTAGCATAGTGACTCACTGATGGGACAAAGCACACATGGACTCCAGGGTGTACTGTGTATGTGGCTGTGTTTTGGTTTCTGTGGTGTTGACTGCAGGAACAGTTTGACTTTATGCTTTCTTTTTCTTCCATGCCTACTGGCCACAACATTCTGACTTATATTTCTGGGTCCTGTGCTTTAACTTTACAAAGCACAACTTCCAGAAAGGGGAATTGGGAGAATGTCTCCAGGAGCCCCCCTCCCCACCCCACAAAAGTCCCCTACACCCCATAGAAACCAGAAATGTGTCCCCTCCACAGCTGACTGTTCTAAACTGGAGCAGTCCCACTGGCATGGATGTGAGAGATGTTCCTGGTACTCTCCTTTGACTCTTGTCTCTGCTCAGTGAGCACATAACAGCACTCTTAAAGAGCTGCATCAATCTTCAATTACCTATTCAATTAAAGGAGGTTAATACGTTAAATATGCCACCTGATGAGAAGCAACAATTACTGACTTGCTATGCATTCAAGAGGTGAAGTGCAGGTGCTGTCAGAATAAACGGAAAGAGAAAAGACTGGGTGCAGCTGAGGGTGAGAAGGGTGCTTGCCTAGCATGCAGTTTCCTAAGTTCCATCCTCAGCACCATGAAAGAAGGAACCAACAAATGAAGGAGTGAACAAACAAACCAAGGCATATAATTTCAAAGAGAAGCCACCATTTCAGCTGAATGCTCAGGAGTTAGAGCTGGCAGGGTGTGATGGGGGAGTGTGGAGTCTGACTGTCTATATAGCTAGCAGACAGCCCACTCCCCATAGACTCACCCCTCCAGGTTCCAATCCTTCGCTATATAATGGAAGCATCCGGCATTCTTGGACAGCTCTCCAAGCTTGAGGGGTTTATTTCCATATAGCACACGGTGGCTTATATATAAACACAGGGGCTAAGGGGTTGCAGGAGACACATACTAAGGCCACTTTTCATCGGGCAAAATGGATTCACTTAAACTCACCAGGCAAACTCCTTCTTGTGTGTAATTCCTCCTTCCTCCTCATCTCCCTTTCATTTTTCATTCATTCCTTTGTTTTCTAGGCTCTCAACCCATGAAACCCTGAGAAGATGAGGCCTGCCAGAGTGAGAGGGGTCTATAGGAAGGGAACAGAGACCAGCATGGAAGGAGGAAAGGATAGGAGCCAAGAGAGAAGAAAACAAAGCAGAGAGTGAAGATGTCTAGCCAGCTTAAATCAGGCGAGCACACTGAGGAGATGGTGGGAGGCAAAGGTCTATAGGGAAGTGTGGGGGACATGTTCCCAGGCTCCTCTCAGCTGTGTCAGGCAGGGTTAGACAACTGTCTTCAGCCTCAGGCCCTGTAGCTGCTCCCACCAAGGCATGAGGAACACACACAGACAGGGCTGAACCTGACAATGGGTGGGTGGTTTCAAGGACTCTGAGCGAGAAGCCCAGTGTGGGTGTGCCAGGTAGGGCCTTGAGCCACAGGTGTGCCCCAGATGTGTAAGTGCTGGCAACAAGTGTGCTTGGGGCTTGTTCACACCAGGGGAAGAAGGTAGGGAAAATGGTGCTTTGAGTTGGGGTTATGGATGGTGGCACCAGGGTCACATGAGTAAAAGGACTGATCAGCTGACCAAAAATGCTATGCCTGCATCCTGACTGCCAGCCTTCCTGCCTCTGGCTTCCTTTGTGTATTAGTTTAGATATGTGGCTGGAGACTGTCTTCCCTCCAGGAGCTGCTGTGCACCCCATGGTCCCAGGGTTTCCCTCCATATACTGACAATGCCCTGCCTCAATGGCCTGAGCACCCACCAGACAGGAAGAAGAGTACAGGAACTCAGCCCTATCTGCTCCCTCCTGGCACTGAGCACAGATGTGGCACCCTGTGGGCACCCTGATGAGGTAAAAGTGAATAAATGCATGAGTGTGTGAGTGAGTGGAGGCAGATGTGAAAAGAGAGAGAGTAGAAAAGAAACACAGTAAGAGAAGGAGGGAGAAATTCATGTTTTGGTTAAGTTGAAGCGAAATAGGATTTCAATAAACACATGGTCTTGCTTGTTTGTTAGACTTTTGTTTTGTTTGCAACAATGTCTTATTTTGTATTTCTGGCCTGGAACTCACTATGTAGACCAGTCTTGTCTCAAACTCACAGAGATCTGCCTGCCTCCGCCTCCCAAATGCTGGGGTTAATTTAAAGGCATGTGCCACCATATCTAGCATACACAGTCTTTCTGAACTTAACTGCCCACCTGCATTCTAGGCTAGACTCATGACACCCCAGACCCTCAAGGTTGACCTTTAATATACTCAGGTGTCAGACCTGAGTTGGACCACTGATATGTCCAGTCCTATCCCTCAAATTCAAAGACAGAGAAAGCAAGGCCAGAGACGGTGCATTGGGATGACCACATTCTAGCAGGTCAGTGGTTGAGGACTGTCTACAGTCCTTCCAAAGAAAAATAGGGCTCAGAGAAGCTGCAGAGCTACTTTGAGTCCTGAGCCTAACTTGTCATATGAGCAGTCAAGAAGAAGGCCTGTCTGAGCAACAGTGACGACTTCCTAAAATGGCATCTGGCAAGAAAAGAAGCCAGGTGTTCACACCCCACTCCACCAGGCAGCAGCACACCTTGCACACGGAAATGTCTCGCATCATGCTGTCACCAAGCTGCTACCGTCTCCTTGAACTAAAAATGGCACTGTGTTCCTCTGTTTGTTTCTTTCTTTCTCCTAGAATAGAAACGCTGTCTGTGAGCTCTTTAACCTGCTGCCTCTCCATGAAAGCCTGTGTCAACGCAGCTCCCAGCACAGTATGGCAGCACACTGGGGCAGTGCCGAGGGGACAGTTTAGCGCCTCTGGAAGGTCAGCCGAGTCATATGAGGAACTCCAGCTGAGCACCCTACCTCCTCACATTTCCCAGTTGGCTATAGCTGCCACCTCTTCAGCAAGGTTGATCCTAACGCCAACCCCAGTGACCAGCAGGTGCAGTAGGCCATCAGCCCAATTTTCCCCAGGCCCAGGGGGCAGAGGGATGAGATGGAGTGGACAACTGCAGAGGCTCTAAGACCACCATTCCAGCCAGTGCCACAGGGACTCAAAAACCTGACTGCCCAGACCCTGCTCCTCCCAAATGGAGAAACACTTTGTCAGTCAAGGGAGAAACATGCATGATTCTATGCTGGGTTCTGAACCAACATGCTCCTGAAGAGGTCAACAGTGCCGGTAAGGATGAGGTGGCTAGAGAAATGGCAAGGTCCCTCTACCACATCTCTGGTGCCGCTGAATATAAACTCTGTTCCAGGAAGCTCCCAAAGGTACTGCAAGAAGGACTGGAGTCTAGTATGCTTGCCCAATTTAATGGCTGGACTATCTCCCTGCTGCCCATTTAACAAGTGGGGTCATTTTCTAAAGGAGAAAGACAACAGTCTGGGATTTTAAGGAACAGGTGCCTGGTCGAAGTGTGCTCCTGCCAAGAGCTTTTATTCTATACCAGCTGGGTCCTTCTAGGCACTACCTGCACTGACCTCCAAATGGGGGAGAGAGACGTCCAAATTCTCTTTAGCCAATAAACAAGCATGAAGATGCCATTGCACACTGCAGCAGAGACACGAAGGCTCCACAGTGCACTGCAGCTGGGGAGTTTACCTGGCCCTTCTGTAATGGTGCTGGTCAGCAAGGCCATGGTATCAGAGGCAAGCAGCCAAGAAAGCACCAACTGCTCCCATGGGCTATTTTAGGAGGAGCAGGCATTGGGGGCATCGTAAGAAGGTCCTATTGGGGTAGGGTCATCTCTTGGCATGTTTCACAGGCCCTAGGCCTAGAACATTCCTAATTCCAGGTCACCAGACAGCATGCTCTGAAGTTCTCAGGGTACAGGGCTCTCCCCAAAGCCTGGGTCTCTCTACTTCCTACTTAATCAAACAGAAACAAAAACAGCCACCTAATGTTTACTATGCTACAGGATCTGGACAGCAACCCCCATTATCTTCTGAACTTATTTCCATTATTGCCTCCATTTGGAAAAGGAAACTGAGGCTCAGAGAGGGCAAAAAGTCTATGCAAGATCATCCAGAAGTTGGTATGACTGGCTGGAAATCAAAGGATTTGAGTTCAGAGCCCAAACTCCTGCTCTCTCGCATGTCAAAGAGCATGGAATCAGTATCACCTGGGGAACTTCTCTGGCCAAGTGGTGCAGGGCACAGGGACTAAGTAGTATGGGAGGTGACTATAAGGACACCCAAAGACAGTAGCCCAGTAAAGAGGCAGAGGGAACAGCTCTGGCTAGAAAGGTAAGCAGGAAGCACAGACCCCTAGGCACAGCCCCAAACTGGGGCAGGTGTGGGGGCTGATCAACTCCCATTGGTTAGTTGCCTTGTCAGCTCTGGGGTTGGAACTTTTGCATAAAAGACAAGGAAGCCAAGGGGGGCAGTTAATCTGACAATTCTCTCTATCTGAAAACTTTTAAAAACTTTTTAATGGGCATGAAACCTGAGGCAAGAGACTCATCTGTGTAGAGTTCCAGTGCCCCCTCCAGATATTTTTCTCTTTTTACTTTTTAAAAAAGATTTGCTTATTTTATTTTATGTACCAGTGTTGTGCCTGCATGAATGTGTGTACACCACATGCATGTCCTATACCTGTGGGGGTCAGAAGAGGGAGAGGTCCTGGAGATGACTGCATCTCTAGGTGGACAATGGGCCCTGAACCTGGATCCTTTGCAATAGCAGCCAGTGTTCTAATCCTTGCGCCATCCCTCCAGCCCCTCCTTTTTCTTCCTTTTTTTTTTTCATTTTAAAACATTTTCAGAGCTGCGATTAACCAAAAGGGAGCAATACTGCGTATCCCGAGAACAGAGCCATCCATGCTGCTCATCCTGGGAGCAGAATTCTGCTGTCTGCCCAGGAGGTACTATAAGAAATTACTTCTCATATATAAAGGAGTATGGCCAGGATGGCAGAATGATAACAGAGAAGTAAATATTGGGATGAGATTTTTTTAAAAATATTGCTTTGAATTTTTCCATTGGTTTTTCAAAGGTATTTGTACTAAAGACTGCTATGCCTGATAATTATCCTCTCTAGTGCATGAAATTCTTAAGTCCACTTGTTGGAAATGGCCAGATGGAGTCAATTGTTGTTGGGAGAACAGAATCCACGAATACTTAGTGTAGTCAGTTTGTTATTTTTCTCCCATAAAAAATGTAAAAGCTGAAAATGATGCATGTATATCTGTTTAAGTGAAATTTTCTAGTTATAATTTTATATTTTTAAGGTAGAATTATGAAACAGAGGAAAGATTTGTTATCTGTCAGTGGCTCTGTTGGTTATTACAAGATCAGTGGACTGATCTATCTATCTATCTATCTATATTTATATATGCATGTAATAGTAATTAATGAAGTGAAGCTGTGAATTTAAAAAAGATCAATGTGGGGCAGTATGTGGGAAGGTTTGGGAAGATACAATGTAATTATAATCTCAGAAAAAAAGAATAAAATATAATATTAGGTCTTTCATTATGGGTGTTACTTGAGATAAACAAGTTTATTGATAATCTCAACATGTTTATCCGTAAATAAAGAAAATATTTGTTTCTCCAAAAGACCAAAAAAAAAAAAAGAAAAGAAATTACTTCCCAGAAGAACACAGAGGGGTTTATGTGCTGTAGCTCAGATGTGGAACGTCCCCAAAGCCCCAGATATTAAAGGCTTGGTCTCTACTGTGAGGTGGTGAAGTTCTGAAGATATATAGTCAACAGGGATGTTTAAGGCTACCCAGGCATGCCCTCTAAAGAGAGATGGGGCCTAGACTAATGCTTCTCAACCTATGGGTCAACCTCTTTCGAGGCCCAGCAACCCAAAGACTATCTACATATCAGATGTTTATATTGCTATTCATAACAGTAGAATATTCCATTTATGAAGTAGCAATGAAAACAATTTTATGGTTGGGGTCACCACAACATGAGGACCTGTATTAAAGGGTAGCAGCATTAGGAAAGTTGGGAACCACTGCCCTAAACTTTTTTCAACTAACCGTGGAGTGAAACCTCCAAAACCATGAGCTCTAATAACTTTTCCTCCACACGCTGGCTGTTTCCAGTTATCCTGTTGTAGGATGGAAAGTTGGCCAATACTTAGGCCATCTCACCCATTCCACCTCTACCTATCTGCCCCTCTGAGTCCGGGGGCGCCTCACTACCATGTCACAGGATAGCCCAGTGCAAACAAAAGAAGTCCATAACCGATCTCTGCCTAGGCAACACAGTCAAAAGCACTAGGAAGTACTACTGTTCTGCCTATAGCCTTCCTCCACAGGGAAATGCAGATCCCATGAGAAACATGAGAAGAAAAACCTAGGAACGGTGACAGGCAGGCCACATCCTCCCTGCCCTTCTGTGAATTTCCATGGTATTCTCAGCTGTGTGAGCTGCCAGCCTTCGCCTTACCTCTCAGCCCACCCCCACCCCACACAACCCTCATTAAACTAGCCAGCATCCCGTCATTACCAAGTGAGGGATTAGACTGAGCTGGTCTTGGACTTGAGAGGTTGACTGCTGGCCATACCACATAGTGATGTTCCCTCTAAACAGAGGCCCTGTCCACCCCTTCTTCCTGATTGCCCTTCCAGCTACCTCAGCAATTTCTTCAGGTTATCTTGACTACCTGCAACCTCACCTGAGCTAAGGGCTGGACCTGCACTGTTACAGGCCTCGTGTGCACTCCCATTCACCATGGATGTTTATGGTGATGGCAACTACTCCAAGCATCACCAGCTCTCAGATGCTCAGAAGACATGGGCAACTCTTAGAAGATGTGGATGCACAGACTATTCAACACTGCTCCTGCAGACCTGGAGAATGGTGAAGACTCATTCACCCAGTTCTATGACTTATTCTTTCCCTAACAAGTGAAGAGAGGTTTCCCTGACCATCTCACCTAAAACAGCCTTTTCTCACGATACTGTGCCCCTCCTACCCCATCCTACACCACTTCCTTTCCAGCAGTGAGTGCTGAATAGCTTCACCATGTCAGACTCTGGCTCTGGCACATCCACATTCCTGGGAGCAGGAGTCTTACCTGCCCAACCTTATCAGCATACACCGGGCTCAAAGGACTTCTATACACAAGCCAGCAGGCTCAGTGGTTGGTTGGAAAATGGGGTGGGAAGATGGAAGGAAGGAACTTCCTGAAAGAAGCCCAAGACTATCCCTATGCCATTAGCATTGTCTGGCCTTGTAATACCACCCAAGGTTTTGGGCAACAGCAAGATATTGATGACAGCAGCACCTAACATTGAGGAAGCAGAGGTTTTGGTTGGCCATTTCTTAGCTTGGCTCAGTTCAGGATAGAAAATTTACCCTTTAAATAATACGGACAAAACCACTTTCTGGAAGCTTTTTACAAAAGGTCAAGCTTTCTTTTTCTTTTTGGAGGAATGAATCTATTTCACTTTTTTATGGGTTCTATCAAAGTTATATTTTTTCACTATATCACAGAGCTATATCACTATATCATTTTTACCTTGTTTTTTTGTTGTTGTTTTTGTTGTCATTAAACAACAAAAGTTCTAGCCCCCGAGGAAACAGCAATCTAATAATACACCACCCTCCTTCTTATAGGCTTCAGGGCTTAAGGAGCTGGGTGCTGTTCTTGGCCACACAGCCTTGACACCCACATCCTGGTCCTGGCCACTCCTCCAGTTCCTCCATTGCTCTAGCCCCTCCCTCTTCTCTGGTCAGGACCCCACTGCATCCTGACATCTGTACCTGGCTGGTCTCAACTCAGCATTACAGACAGGACATGAACCACTTCCTCAGAGCCTTCCAAATCACTTCACTACTCTCCAAAGGTAAGGCACGGTCTCCTCCTACAACCGCTTCTTCTGCACAGCTCCTCCTGTGGGACTGAGTGTGGCCAGTCAGTAAAGCGCCTGCTGAGTAAGCCTGAGGGCCTCAGCTGTGCCCTCCAGCACTTAGGTGAAAGAGAGGGATGTGATGCATCTCTATCTAGCACTAAGAGGGGAGACACGGGAACCCCCAGGGCTCACTGACAAGCCAGTCTCATCAGACAAGAGTGAGATCTGGGTTCAGGAAGAGACATTGTCTCAAAATACAAGGTTAGAGAACAACATGCTTACATATGAAAATGTGTGTCTGTACACACATGTGCATACACTCACACATGAAGTGATAGATAACAGTGGTCACAACAGTAGTGGCTACATCAGCAAGTATGGAACACAGACAAGTGTACAGCTAATTGAAGGCGAAATGGCATCATTTTATTAATTTCTTCAAGTCTCATAACCATAATCCTCCATAAACATTTTGCCCCATTCCACAGAAACAAACTATAGCTAAATGTTAGCCTTTCAGAGAGAAAATTACTACTAACTTGGACAAGCTGAGATGTGAACTCAGAAGTGACTGATTCCAGATCAGGTGTATCTGATTCCAGGGCCACTGCAGCTCAGTCCCTGTGTTCCTATGGCAGCTGATATCAGCTGATGCATGCTAGCTGATGTGCCAGTCACTACTGCTATTATAATCATTAGCATTATTTTGTTTTCTTAAGACATACCTCACTATGTAGCTGGTTGGCCTAGAACTGCTGTTCAGCCCACGCTGGTTGTGAATTTACAGACTCCCTGCCTCAGACTCCTGGGTGCTGTGATAGGCAAGGGCCTTTACACCAGGCCCACAGCTATTATTCCACATGTCAAAGTGACCCTGAAAGGTTAAGTGATATTGTTCCAATTGTGCAAAAGAATAAACTAAAGCACAACTCGATATGTAAAGGTGTTTGCTGCAAAATCTGAGGATCTGAGTTCAAGCTCTAGGACCTACACAGTGGAAAGAGTGAACTAACTCACACTCCTTTGACCTCCATATACATACCATGGTACACACTGCACACACAGGAATAAATAAGTGCAATAATTTTTAAAATAACTTACCAATTGTGACAGGATTGAAATTTGTGGTTTTCTTCTCCAGAACTCTTGGCACTTTCTAAAATATCACATGGTGGCCAAGTTCCCTAACCACAAATCTATTTATAAGAAAATAAAAAAGCAGGTATGAAAGTCATTATGGCTCCCAGGAATGTTCATGACGATAAGTAATTAAGGAAAACTGCATGCTCAATAAAATTAACAATTAGTTCTATTTCATCACTCCAGTGCCTTATACATAGCTGGAAATGGTGACTGGACATGAGGAGCAGAGCGATGGGACAATTTCTAGGTTAAGGAGGGTGCAGATTTTCACAAATGAGGGAAAACCATCTAAGGAGGAAACTACAGAGAAAACTGTGGGAGATACTCATTGCAACTGTGCCTTCATGGGGAGCTGAGTTGTTTCCTTTCTCTTCCAGCTCCTATATGACAAGCATGCACTAGTTTTTACATTTTTAATGTTGCCTTGACTTGCCTCTCCTGGCTTTCCCTCCCCTCCCCTCCCCTCCCCTCCTTTCCTTTCCTTTCTTCTTTTTTAGAAATAGCCTGTTGTAGGAATGGCTGCACCCAAGCTGATTTCCATGCTGGAGACGGGCACTGCTATGGGCTGCACCCTAGCTGATTTCCACACTGGGGACCGGCACTGCTGTGGACTGATTAAAGTTAATCCAAGACTGTCAAATGTCCAAATTGTCTCCATTGATTTTTTTAGGTGAATAATTTCATTTTATATTAAACTTATTTGGAGCTGAAAACTTTGTTTTGATTACTCGTTTGGTGAAGTGGTAATGCTACAAATGTCTAGGAATCACATTTGCATGATGGTTGATGAGAAAGCAAGTTAGCCTTGTGGGAAAAAGAGAAAAACCCTGAATATTCAACAGTGCGTATTATATCTGAGGCCCACTGCTCCACTCACATTCACACCCTACCCACATGCATGGCTGCATCTCGACAAGCAGAAGGTGGCTCCACTTGGTGGGGAGCTGCTGCAGGAGCCGCAACATGGTTAACAGCTGGACTAGAGCTGACACATTGCCACATGCCTGGTTTACTGAGCCACTGCTATGGGACTTGCCCTCAGACTTTCTGGCTTCTTCCAGGGCCTCCCCAGCCATGAGGTCACTTTCAAGAGGACACATGGGGCTGTATGTTAGAAGCCAGAGTGGATTCTCTTGATGTTTGAAAATCAGCAAGCCCTTGAGGACCTCCTCACCTTCCTTCAACTGTTAATGGGTCTGCCTTTCCTGATTGTGGGAACAGACTAATCCTTGCATTTCCATTCATAATGGAGCAGATACAATAAGTCAAGCTTTGCCAAGGTCACACTTCCTGCTTAATTTACCACCATGATCTTGCAGCAAAGGTATTCTCAACTTTTTAAAAATTTTTTAAATTTTTATTTCTTTAAAGAAAATAAACTATCTTTTTTCATTATACATACCAATCCAAGTTCCCACTCTCTCCCCTCCTCCCATTCCCTCCACATACCCTCCCACCCCAACCCTATCCAATCCTCAGAGAGGGTAAGGCACATTGCTTTGGGAGAAGGTCCAAGGCCCTCCCTACTATATATAGGCTGAGTAAGGTATCATCCAAAGAGAATAGGTTCCCCAAAAGCTAATACAAGCAGTAGGGATAAATCCTGGTGCCACTGCCGGTGACCCCCAAGTCTGCCCCAACCATATAACTGTCAATAACATTCAGAGGGACTAGTTTGGTCCTATGCTTGTTCTTTCCCAGTCCGGCTGGAGTTGGTGAGCTCCCTAATCGAGTCCGTCTGACAAAGTCACCCACTTGGGTAGTACCAGATGACCTCTTGGCTCATATTCTCACTCCTCCCACTCTTCAACTGGACTTTGGGAGCTCAGTCCAGTGCTCCCATGTGAGTCTCTGCCTCTGTTTGCATCAGTTTCTGGATGAAGGGTCTATGGTGATATTTAATAAGATATTCATCAGTCTGACTACAGGGCAAGTCAAGATTGAACCCCTTCCCCTCTAATATTGCTTAGGGTCTTAGCTGGGGTCATCCTTGTGGATTCCTGGGAATTTCTCTAGAGCCAGGTTTCTTGCTAACCCTATAATGGCTCCCTCAATCAAGATATATGTTTCCTTGCTCTCATCTCTGTGCCAGTAACAAGCTGTTTTCATTAAGGTAGCTCTGTAATAGAGCTTGATGTCAGGGATGGTGATGCCTCTGAAAGTTCCTTTATTATACAGGATTGTTTTGGCTATCCTGGGTGTTTGTTTGTTTGTTTTTCCATTTGAAGTTGATTATTGTTCTTTTCAAGGTCAGTGAAGAATTGTGTTCGGATTTTGATGAGGATTGCATTGAATCTATAGATTGCTTTTGGTCGACTTTTTAAAAAAATAATTAATTAAAGCTATCAAATTAGTTAATTGATTTTAAGACAAAGTCTCATTCTTTAGCCCATGCTGGTCTGAAATTTACTGTGTAGCTCAGATTGGCCTTGAGTTCATGTCCATCCTCTTGTGTGAGTGTCAGCCTTAGTGCTGGGACAATTCTGAGCTTTTTATTATTTGGAAAATAATAATTATAATATCTAATATACTGTTAAAAAATCAATGTATTATAATATGAAGTAATAATTATGATATAATATAAATTCTTTATTATTATAGAAGCAAAAAAGTAACTGCTTTGAGAATAAAGTAAGAAAATACAGTTGAATTAAAAAAAAATGGGGGAACCCCCCCACAAAATCTCACCAGAGGAAATATGATGGTTATCATCGGTTGTAAACTTAAATATCATACAGTATTTTAAAGCTTGTTTGGCTTCTAATGTTTAAAAGAAAGGTTTTAACATTGAAACCCAGGCTGTTATTTAAACGATTGACTTGGGCAGCTGAAGTCCTGTGTGGTAACAGCTGTCCACCTTGAGAAGACAAACTGAGTCTCCTTCCACCTGAGCTATGCAGATAGTCAGATTTTTCCATTTAATTTCCTATGCTTCTATACACATTTTGTTAACTTTTGAAAAAAATGGGAGTAGACTATAAATTATCCAGCTGATTTTTTTCAGTTTTGGCATCTATAATAAATAACTTTGCAAGCTAGTGTATGAGATCTACAACTCTCGTCTCCTATGATATTTCTAGAGTGAGTATTGCTTGTTGAGACAGATTAGATTAGATTCATGGGTGGCTTGGATCCTCTTCTGCAGACCCCTCACTTAGTGAGGGTCAGGTTTCCTGGCTCATTTATCACAACTCTGCTGAGTTTTATCAAGGGTGGTATTCTGAGCAAAGGCTTCCAATGCCAAAGCACGGCTTGCCAATGTCTCTTTTCCCTTCACCATGACAGCAGCATGCCTTAGCTGAGGATTTCGCCTTTGCTCTAAAATGCTGGCAGAGAGATCCTGTGACACACATAGGTGACCCTCGAAGGTAGAGCTAGAATAGGAAACAGACACGTAACAAAAGTACTATAAGCTGGGAGGATCTGGGGGTTGTTTGTTATGACAGCAGAACCCAGTCCAAAGGAATGGATTACTCAAGAATTAAAATGAGAAACAACTAGAAAATTGTAATAGGTCTCTAGTTTGTGCCGAAGATTAGCCCTGAGGTCTTGACCCCTCCCCTGAGCCTCACCAGCCTACTGCACTAGCTGCAGAGAAAGTGTAGCTTGGGGGGGGGGCTTCTCACGCTCTCTATTTGCAGCACTTATTTGTCCAAGAACTTTCTACATGGCCCCAAAAATAAAGGTGCATAACACAGGCTTATAAATTAAACATCTACTGGCAAGAAATAATTTAAAAACCTATTTTAAAACATTTATTCTTCAATATACATGAAATTTTCCCATTTCTGAAAGATGAACTCAAACTTGCATGCTAATGAGAAGGATGTGCTGTCTGTGCTTATATAAAGCATGAACTCCTGGCTGAATGGTCAGCAGAGTGAGACCTAGAATGTCTTCAACATTCTTCAGAGTGATCAAGTATTTAGATACTATAATAAACAAATTAAACTTTCTAACACAGCACAATTCAAAGATAGAATTGATACTTCCTGAGGACTTCGGGAGGGTCCTTCTGCCTTTCCTGATGAAAAATGCTTCTGTGAGTGCAGAAAACCTTCCACGTGCCATGAAAGCACTGTCCTTCAGAGCATAAGACAGTCTTGAACCTGAGAATGTGTTCTATACAACAACTAGTGCATGTGGCATAATGATACACACAGTGCAAACACGCATACTGTATGTTCAAAGCCAAGACACAGGAGGTTGTGCATGCAACAGGCAGTGCTGCCAGAAATACACTGGACTCATTACATGTTTGATTCTGAATTAATTTTCAGTCATTATGATGTTCAAAAATACTTTCCTGTTGCCAAGTTTCTCATGACTCCAAGACTCAGCTCTGAGACCTCTCCATATGGGGTCATAGTCCACAGTTTGAGAAACTGGGTTCTAGACAGATGCAAGCACCTGGGTGGATTTGGTCTTGTTTGGTCTTTATCTCTGGCTGCTTTCTGTCAGTACTGTTCAGGAGATTCATCCATAGATACAGACCTTCAATCCCTTGCTGTCCAGTGCTCCTCTGGATGAATGGACAACTCATGCATCTATTCTTCTACAGATATGCTTGTCACGATTGCTATTTTGCTTTATTATGTGGTTGATTCAGTTTTCCCTTCACTAAATCTCACTCTTTAGTAACAAGAACTTAGTCTACCTTTCTCCTTCCTTGCTGCAGTGCAACCCTTAGCATGGTGTCTGTAACATGGCCCAGAGGTGGGACCTCCTCCCAAACAAAAAGTCTGTTTCATGAACAAGTTAAATCACTTCCAAACCCCTGCTTGCAGTAATCTACAAGTTTCCCTGTACATTTAATCTTTAATGCAGCCACTAGGTTCTTAAACAATTCCTGCTTTGTAATGCCAATCAAGATATTTAGATGTTGCTAGTCATATGTGCAGGCACTTGATGTCTATGGGCCCATCCCGGGAGACTGCTTACTAAGATTCTAGACGCCTGGGGAACCCCCCACTTCCTACATCAGAACACTGTCCTCTTTGTGCTATCACCACATTCAAGAGATAAAACTTTTCAATTAAATTATCACATTCAATTTCTTTGAAAAATATGCACTTGAAGAGAGTAAGAGAAACAGCTGCAACAAAAACCAAAGTCTTGTGCAAAACAGGGCAGGAAAACTGATCCTGGGAGATCTCACAGCCCAGGGCTACCAGAATGACCCCACATTCCACCCTTGGCATCTGAAGAAAATGGGCAAAAGGAAGGCACTATTGCAGCAGGAGAGCAGATGTGGTTGCTGGCTGCCTAGAAATACAATGCTATCTTTTCAAAACTGAATCTTTCCCATCACTCAGCTAAGCTGCAACGTGGACACATGCAACCCAAGTTGCACCAGTACATGTCTGCCCATTCATTCATTTAATAAATATTTGTTTACATGAGCTGATCAAGGCCCTAAAGGGGGAAAACCAGTGCTTACAGAGCAGTCAGAGACACTAACAGTTATCAATCACATAAGCAAATCAAACAGGTCAGAAAGTGACAATCACTATAAAGAGCATAAAACAAGAATGCACTATAGAAAGCCAGAGGATAGGAGGTGTCTTCAGGTGGAGGTGATGAGGACAGCTTTTCAAACTGAGAAATGTTTGGGAATACAAAGTCCAAGAAGAAAGACTAGAAGAGAGTCAAAGAGAAAATAAACACTAAGTTTCCAAAAGAAGTCTGCAAACTAAATGGGATTGTTAGTACCCAAGGTTCTGCCAGACCCTAGAGAAACAGCTGCCATGTATACAGAATTTCCTTGCAGCAGTGAAGCTTCCCGAACTTTTCATGATACAGTTTCTTTAACAAGTGATGTAGGAGGGTCATCTGTCTATGTGTTACTTTCATTGGTTAA
>LOEQ01002221.1:135498-152257 GCA_001685075.1 Bramus lutescens | reverse complement strand
TATTTCAGGGTATAAGCTAGCCGTGCGGGAGCTGGGCCGGACAAAAAGCAGGCCTATTCCCCTCATCATTACAAACAAGGTCTGGGTGTGTGGCCTCCTTCCACTTCTGAAGCTGTCATCAGAATTTTCTAATCAGAGCTGGCAAGATGACCCAGTGATTAAAAGCGTTCATTCCTCAAGTCCGATGACTGGAGTTAGAACCCTAAGACCCGTGGTAGTGAAGGACAGAGATTACACAGCTGTCCTTTGGTTTCCACACATGTGTCCCAGCATACATCCTCTCACAAACACATCACACAAACATAAGAAAAATAAAAACAAATGAAGACTTTCTTTTTAATCTTCTTGGAATTCAAGTAAATGAAGTACAAAGATGACTTGGCATAATATTTGGCACATGAAAGCACCTAGAAAACGCTACAGTTGCAACTACTGTCATTGTCATCATTATCATCCCACTATCATCAACCATCATCACCATCAACCATCAACACCATGATCATTCATTATTAGACATCATGAACCACTATAATCATCAATTACTATCATCAACCACCATTATCATCATCAATCATCACTATTACAATCATTACCAGCCATCACCATTAACTATCACTATCATCAACCACAATAATCTTCAACCATCACCATCATCAACTATGACCACCATCATCAACAGTCATCATCCTTAAGCATTATCATCATTGCTAACCATCATTATCATTACCAACAATCATAAATCATTAATGTCATCAACAACATCATCATTATCATATTCCTTTTCCTTTGTTTGGGAGCTTAGTTCAGAAGGAAGTGGCAGGCAGGAGAGATGGTTGGTAAAGTGCTCTCCTTCCAAGTGTAAGAACCTGAGTTTGGATCTCCATAACCCACACAAAAAGTCAGGCATGGCAGTGTGCAACTGCAGTTCAAGCAGTGGTGAGATGGAAGGCAGACTGGCAGACCCAAGTTTACTGGGCAGCTTGGTGATGTTCCAGGTCAATGAAAGACCTTGTCCCAAACACATACACACAAAGTGGAAGGTTCCTCAGGAGTAACCCTAAGGTTATCTTCTTACCTCCACATGCATATGACATTATGAAGACACACCTGTACGCATGTGAACTCCCCATACCACCACACACAAACACACAGAAAGAGGCAGGGTTCTTCTCCTAGAGTGCATAGAATTAAAAGGGCAGCTACACCCAGATCCTCAGTTCAACTCTGTTACTCACTGCTGTTGGGACCTGGGAAATACACCTAGCCAACTTTCTCATACACAAAAATACTTGCTCTCATGGAGTGATGGTGAAGAAGGACTTGCATATATGAAAGGCTTAATAAACAGCACTGGCCTTATTCACATTTCCCATCCTTCCTTCATAAATAGATTACTGCAAAAGTGGGTATAGAAGAGGTGGATTTGGTGACACAATTCTGTCACCTTCATACCAGGTGACTTCTTTTTGCTAACTCACATGCTTGCTTTACCTTTGGCTTCTTCTAATTGAGGTATTCAAAGTCTATTTCTCCCCACACCTTTCCTAATCTGCACTTGCCCCATCGGCTGGGCCAGCAGCACTCAGATCGTAGAGCTGAGATCCCTTGTGCCCATCTCCTCCACCAGTCCTGGGCTGTAACCATCATACTGTCCTTTGGGACTCCATTCACCACAGGATGCAATTTCCACAGCCTTGTCTCTCTGCCCTGGAACACAGCTTCCACATGGCTACCAAACCAAGCTGCCTCTCCTACTTCTAGACAGTGAAGCAGTCTGACATCCGCACACTGCTGGGAGGCCTGGCATGGAGCTTGTGATTCACAGTCTCTTGGGGGAGGTTGCTGGCTGCACAAGGAGATAACCTCTCAAGGTTAGGCTTGAAATGCTTTTCTGTATCTGGGAGAGGGTGAGACAGAGATGCAAAGCTCAGAGCAACAGCTCCACCTTCTCTACTTCATTAGGAAACCAAGACTTCTTAAAGCCCAGCTCCAAAAAACAAAACCAAAATTCCCCAGGCCTCATGGCATTTGCGGTGGCTCACAGATGAACATGATGTGAAGGCCTTCCGAGGCTGGCACAATTCAAGGTCCAAAGATGGATCACGGAGAAGCTCCCCCAAGGCAGAAGGCATTTATTCACCACCACGTGTCTATTGCTTCAAACCCAGAAATAAAATAATAATTACCCCTGTGTCATAGGCCTCAGGGAAGCAGTCATCACATAAACACAAACCCTAGGAGCTGACATCTGAACTGCCATAGGCTGCCTCAAGACAGTTGCTACACACTGCCTCCTGCGACTTTAGGATCAGCACTGGGCTGAGCAGCAGCAGCACCTGCAGATGAGAAGTGTCAGCATGATGGCACCTGTTTGGGGAACTTCAGGATGCAGCTCAATTTAGCCCTTACAGGCAGGTACATGAATCATAATGCAGATTTATCTGGACTGAAGCTAGGGCAGCCCTGGTTCTTAATTCTTGACTGGAGAGGAAGGACACACACACACACACACACACACACACACACTGTGTTTGTGTGTACATGTGTAGGACAGAGGACAACCAATACCTCAGCTGTTGTTCCATCTCCCCTCCCATGCAGATTCTCCCACAGGCCTATAACTCCTCGAGCTGGCTAGGCTGGTTGTCCAGCAAGCCCCAGGGCTGTATCTGTCTCCACCTCCCCAGTGCTGGAACTACAGCACACACTACTTTATATGGGTTCTGAGGATGGAACCCATCACCAGCATTCTCATTACCGACTGAGCATCTCCCCAGCCCCAGGAAAAGATATTTCTAAGACTTTTATGGTATGTTTACATAGACAACCCGGTGGGTGGAGAGTGACCCAAACAACAGCTACATCTCAGTGTGGAGTAGCTCTACTCGCTGGGTTATCTCCATCCATGCAGAAGCCCTCAGGTACTTTGCTAGATGCTCCCAACAACCCTTAGATGACCTAGCATTAAAGGGGACAACACTGTGAGTCCACTTAGGATGCTCACTGTGTGTCCCCAGGATCCAATACATGCCTAAGGAACAGAAGGAATTTCCCTAACTTTATCTTCAACATGCCTAAAAGCTCCCGCTTAGCCTGATTTCTCATGCCCACTTATCTACGGTGCTGAGTATGCAAAGATGATCTTGGGAAAGTCTGGTCATGTCAGCTCCCTGTGGGCCTCCCTGTTGTTGGGCTCCATGGAAACTAAACTTTGGTAACACTAGATAGGAAAATACTCAGGACAAGAAAGCCATTCCAGTCAGGGCAGGTCCTATGACAAGCACTCAACAAAGTCTAAAGCATCAGTGAAAACAGTGGGTACCAGCAAGAACAGATGGGAATCTGGGAGTTGAAGAACTTGATAAAGCCTAAAGGGAGAACTCTGATGAGGGTGGTTCATCAGGCAAACAAGAATGGGAGAAGCATAATCCAGGGTCTGACTTCAATAGAGACCTAGGTCTTGTTATAATACCTCATCCATCTACCAATCTAGCAAATGTGCAACCAGCTAGCCTGTGCTGGACACTGGAGTCAGTGGAAAACAGCTGGCACATAGCTGAACCTGAACACTGGCCATCTATATGAGCAATATCCTGGGAGGCTGCAGGCCCCGGCACACACATGACTACAGACTCAGTTCCTCAGTCTAGAGTCATAGAGAAGTCAGACAGGAAACCTAAACTTAGGCTGTGCCGACAGTAGCTGGGCCACCTCAGCGCAGGCTGAGAGGCTGTGGGTGCCGTCCTATTGCACTTACTGCTCTAGCATGGAAGCAAGTCTTCACTCTCTGGTCTCGACTCTGCCAGCTACTGAGAGCCCAGAAAGAACTCCCTCTTCTCCCATGGAGCTGTGGCTACAGAGGACATGTGTCCTGCACATACCACACCCACACTGAGTCAGTGTCAGCCAGGGGACAGAGGCCTTTTCTCCTGGGGGACTTTTTTCTTCATGAGGGACATTGGCCTGCAGCTGCCCATCAAGATCTACTAGAGCATGGATGTGCAGTGGGCCAACTGACAGTCCTCAGCAGCTCCACAGACGGCAGAAGTCTTGATGACATTGAATCCTTAGAAATTACCCTGCCACCCGGATCTTCCCCACTGGGCAAACTCTGAATATCATTGATTCCTCTTCCCATCACCAATCCTAATCCCAAATTCCAGCTCCCCAAGTGTCTTGCTTAGGGTTTCTATTGCTGTGAGGAGGCACCATGACCATGACAACTCTTATAAAGGAAAACATTTAAGTAAGGTGGTGGCTGATAGTTTCAGAGGTTCAGTCCATTATCATCATGGTGGGACATGGTGTGTGCAGGCAGATGTGGTACTGGAGCTGAGAATCCTACATCTTGATCCAAAAACAACAGGAAGTGAGCTGAGACACAGGGTGTGGCTTGTGCATACATGAGACCTCAAAGCCTGCCTCCACTGTGACACACTTCCTCCAGCAAGGCCACACCCACTGTAACAAAGTCACACCTCCTAATAGTACCACTCCCTTTGGGGGCCACTTTCTTTCAAGCCACCACACTAAGGAAACCTCTCCAAGGGGCCAAACACAGGACAATGAACTTAAGGAACACACATTGCTTGCATAAGCTGCAGCTCCCAGACTGCAGGTCCAGGTCCTCTGATGATGCTGCTCAGATAGGAGTGCTGTCCTGCAGCCACAGACCTGTGAGCAGCATCTGTTCCTGGCCTCTCACTCTCCCTGTCCCCAGCTCAAACTCCAGTCTAGTGAGGGAGACAACAGGTAGGTTAGGCAGGTTTTTAAAGTACTGTCCCTGAGCAGGGCAGACTTCTGAGCTGATTGTACAGGAGGCCCCAAATCTCAGGAATAGCAATGATAGCAAGTACAGCAGGAAGCCCTAAAAACATGAAGGACAGAGGCTATGCAGGTGTCACACCCTGATTGTTCAAGACCACAACCAAATGGAACAATCCCTCCTTCCTACTCTACTCTCCTGTCTAGGTCAGCCTGAGGAGCCTCGGTGTGTTTACAGCACTGGTCCACAATGATGCTGGAAGGGATTTCTGTCTCAGAATGAGGGCCCCACCAACCAAACAAACACAGATTAAAATCTGCACAAGGACAAGTTGCAGTGAGTACTAACAGGAACAACTAGGTAATCACAAGTAAATAGACCCACCACAGGGCAATCCAGTAATTTAAAGCAACACTCGCAAGGAGACACAATGTGTGCTGCAACGTTCATATGCAGTTCAAGCTGCAAGGAGAAATAAGGGCCTGCAAGCTTTCCCTAAGTCCTCCCCACGAAAGAGCTCTACTGAGAAAGCCTGAAGTCATACCAGGAGAGGGAAACACACCAAGAAGCCATTCTACCAAATGACTGGTTAGGCTTCTCTGCCCGGGGTACTTCAAGAGTTAGTTCTCTGTGTCAAGGACTAAGGGTGGGAGGGAGCAGCAGAGAGTGGGGGAACCAGGAATGACTGCAATGAGCCTGTATCCCTGGAAAGGAGTGGCTCATGGAACCAGGACTCCTGATGCTAGACCTAAGTAGCAGCATGTGCTGAGGTGGGCACACAAGAGGGACGGTCTGCCAGCAATAGGTGTGGGCCTCACACTATACAGCACCCTAGACCAAATGCCACCCTTCCTGACAGGAGGCCACTGTGACTACATTAACTCCTCTTGGAGAGGCTGTAACAACTGCCGTGCTGTGTATGAGCAGGAAGTGGGAGAGAAGGGCCAGGACACACTCCTCCTGTGATTACAGGGTCCCATTCCAGCATGTGTCATACTGTGCATCTGGGTCTGAAATTAAAGTGTGCTGGACATGTATATAGGCTACATCCCATGGTGACTATGTTAGCTTCAGGGAGGTCACCTTAATGAGGCTTTATTTCAGCTGTAACTGACACACCCCAGCTCACACCCTGAGCTATATGCTTAGACATTTAGGGAACCTTGGATACAGCAGTACTGCCAGCTACCCTGCAGCTGGAATCTTGTTAGTTTTGGGGCAGGGCATAACATATGTACCACAGGAGGTATTTGAATACTTGGTGGTGCTGTTGGGGGAGGGTATGGAACCTTTTGAGACAGAAGGCATAGCAGGAGGGGGTAAGTCACTAGGGGTGAGGCTCTGAGAGTTACCACCTGAACCACTCTCTAGACCTAGCCCTAGGCTTCCTGTCTGCCACAGCTGTGTGATGAGCTACTGCCAGCTCCCTCCACCATACACTGAGAGGTTCCAGATGCCTCCGCTGCCATGCTGTGGTAGTTTGAAAGAAAATGGGCCCCAAAGGAAGTGGCACTATAAGGAGGTATGGCCTTGCTGGGTTAGGTGTGTGGCTGTGTTGGAGGAAGTGTGTCACTGTGGGAGTGGGCTTTCAGTTATCCAATGTTCAAGCTACTTCCAGTGTCTCAGACCACTTCCTGTTGCCTGCAAGATGTAGGACTGTCAGCTACTTCTCTAGCACCATGTCTGCCTGCACACATTATAACTCCTTTATAAGCACTGCTGTAGTCATGGTGTCTCTTCAAAGCAATAGAAACCCTAACTAAGACAGAAGTTTGTACCAGGGCCTGGGGTATTGCTGTGATAGGCCCAAACATGCTTTTATCTGAAGGAATTTGGACTTTGCAAGTTTGGGCTATTGCTGTGGGATAATGTTATTGTACACTGTAAAGATTTGTCACTCATATTGGTTTAATAAAACACTGACCAGTATCCAGGCAGGAAATATAGGTAGTGCAACCAGATTAAGAGAATTCTTGGAAGAGGACAGGCTAAGAGTTTGTCATAAGTCGGGTGCAGAGAAATCAAGATGAGAATGCCTTACTGAGAAAAGGTACCAAGCCACGTGGTTAAACATAGACAAGAATTATGGGTTAAGTTGTAAGAGCTAGTTAATAATAAATAAAACTAGCTAGCTAATAGCCCATATAGTTTATAATAAATATAAGCCTCTGTGTGTTTCCTTGGGACTGAACAGCTGTCGGACAAAGGGGGACAGAAACTTCTGTCTACAAGTTATGAAGGCAGTGGAATGCTTTAAGCACTGCATAATGGGCCATACTAGTAAGAGCATGGGAGACAATGGTGCTGATAATGATTTAAACTGTTGGACCCAGGAGGTTTCAGAGAAGAAAAATATTAATATGTGGTCTAGATACCAGTTGTGTGATGTTTTGGTGAAGAAAGTGGCTATTCTTTTGCCCTTGTCCAAAAAGTCTGCCTGAGGCTAACGTGAAGCATTTGGATTAATTCCGTTGGCAGAGGAAATCTCAAAACAGCCTAGTATAGACTCTGTTATGTGGCTATTAGTGTTAACTCTGATGAAGATTTATAATTAAAAGAAACAAGCTGAGAAAAATAAAAGTACAAAATGTACAGATAGAGAAAAGGAGCATCCGAAAAAAATAGAATAGAGCTAAATCATGTGGTCAGGAGATAAATGGATTAAGAAATGGAATAAAGGGAGTGGTGACCTCAGGGTAAGATNAGATCCCCCCCCCCAGCTAAGTATCCAACTTGTGAAAAGCAATTAAAGAAAAGCTTGGAGCCCACTATGGTGGCACATGCCTTTAATCCCAGCACTCAGAAGGCAGAGGCTGTTGGAATTCTGCATCTGAGGCCAGCCTAGTGTACAGAGCAAGTTTCAGGACAGTCAAGCTTAGGCAGTGGAGGAAAACAGAAAACTGCTTTGGTCCAGTATTTCCTCACTATACTCTCTTTCCCTGTGTCATTATATGTTAGAAGTATGTGATCTATTTTTTATTTTGATTTTACGTGTGATTACAAAGAGACTGTATGAACCTTTGAACTTCAGACTTCTAAGTAAGTTTGACACTGCTATAGACTATGGGGACTTTTGAAGTTGGGCCAAATGCATTTTTATTATGATATGGCTATAAGCCTTTGGGGGACAGGGAATGAAATGTGGCAGTTTTGAAAGAAAATGGCGTCCAAAGGGTGTGGCATTATTAGGAGGTGTGGCCTTGTTAGAGTCAGTGTAGCCTTGTTGAAGAAAGTGTGTTAATGTGCAGGTGGGCTTTCAATAATCCTATACTCAAGCTACCCCCAGTATCTCAGACAACTTCCTGTTGCCTGCAAAATGTGGTACTCTCAGCTACTCCAGCACCACGTCTGCCTGCATACCACCATGTCCTGCCATGGCAATAATGGACTGAACCTCTGAACTGAAAGCAAGTCACCACAATTAAATGTTTTCCTTTATAAGAGTTGCCGTGGTCATGGTGTCTCTTCATAGCAATAGAAACTCTTACTGAAGCACATGCCTTCCCTCCTATAATGAACTATATCATCTAAACCAGGAATCCAGATGAGCCCTCTACCCTAAAGTTTACTCTGTCAAGTGTTTGGTCACAGCAGTGAGAAAAGTTGATGTCTATGGCTCTCTTCTCCACCCCTATTCATTCACATTCCTGCTCCTCATTCCCAGAACTATATCCCCAACAGTGGCTGGTTATACCTTTTATTCTCCTGAAGATGTTCCTCTGATATCTGTTATTCAATAATTACACAGTTGTACCTTGCCCAATCCCAGGCCCAGCTTGCCAACCCAAACCATACACATAGCAAATGATTACAGAACTGGGACCACTCAGCCATGAGCACAGAAGGAAGAACAGGGCAGGCAGGGAATCCCCATGACCAACCACTGTGTCAACTCCATGACCATGTGGCCTGACATCTGTACCCACAACTCTATAGAGGAAACAAAGATTGTGTGTGTGCAGAGGCAATCAGAGACAGCAGACGCTTCCACCTTCTGCTCCCTGTTACTGGGGATCTGATTTTATGTAATCTATTGTGTTTGATTGATTTCCCCAAGAAAAAGCAAATATCAAAAGGGAGTTAAGCCTGATACCTACCCATAAGGAGTGCCCACTTCTCTGCCGCTGTTTACAGGGCATGTCCTTAAGCCTTCTAAACATGAAATGGGGCACTGACTACATTCTTCTAGCCGAGGATACGTTGAAAACTCTACCACTTGGTAACCAAGGAAGTCCACCCTTACTGATTTCTCATGGCCCTGGAGACTCAGCAAGTCCACATTCCAGTCTTGCAGTACACTTTGTAACTGTGAGAACATTACCTTGTCACCAGTACCAGCTGCTAGGTTAGCAAGGGTAGTGAGCAATGGGGGAATAGAACCTCATTTTGGGGTCAAACAGCCCTTCACAGGGGTCACATAAGACCATCAGAAAACACGGACACTTACATTATGATTTATACCAGTATCAAAATTACAGTTATGAAGTAGCAGTGAAAATAATTTTATGGCTGGGGGTCAGCACAGAATGAGGAACTATATTAAATGCTGCAGCATTGGGAAGTTTGAGAACCACTCCTTCAGAGGACTTCCATTACTGAGACTGCTTCACCAAAACAAATCCATGGCATTTGCCTGTGCGGTTAGGTGGGTGGGTAGGGAATTCCAAGGGAAAAACTCTGAGACCTACAAGGTCAGATGTTGATACTGACTCAGAGGAAGTTCCTCAACCCATGATTCACCATCACTTCACCTGACACAAGGACCTGTGGACAGCAGTGTCCAGTTCATGTGTCAAATGCATGAAATGAGAGTGAGCCTCAAGATAACACAATATCAGGTCTCACCTCCCATAAAGACTCTTGGGCCCCTGGGAACCTCCTACAGGTACTGCCCTTGCTCTGCAGCTACCCAAACACAGGTCCTGTGTGTCCACCCACCCTCTAGACACTAGGTCCCTCAGAAATAAGGGAGCTTTTTCCCTGCAGGCCTCTGGGAAGGTCATATGAAAGGTTTGACAGACTACACGCCAATAAAGATTTTTCATTATCGGAACATGACCAAAGTCATTTGGTTAAGTGAGGACCCTAAAGGGTCATGTCCACACAAATCACATGTGCTCAGCATTTACATGTTGTCATCACCTGTGGCAAGGCGCACACGCTAAGGTGCAACTGGGATATGTTGCTGTTGTTGCCACCCTCCCTGCTCCTGCAGAATACAGCTGATTCACCCACAGCTCCTGCCTCCCACTAAGATGTCAGGCCACTGAAGCAAAGCTCAGTGGCCAGTGTGACTCACCATTGATTTTGCACAGGCATGGCACATAGCATGTCCTTTGTTATCAGCTTAGGGACAATTAAATTATACAAATAAAGAGGAAAACGCCCTCCTGTTTGTAAAGACAAAACCAGGAACAAAAAATAACAGTGACACCTGAGACCAAAAGAGACGTCCTAAGAGGCTTGAGTGCTCCAAAAGCAGCTGGAGACTAAGTGCTGCAATCCCTAGAACTCAGTGCTGTGTGAGAGGATGTTCTAGAAAGGGAGACTGCACAGGGTTTTTCATGGTCTACAGCAATTAGCTGATACTAGCTGGAGAAATCACGCTCACCATATGGAAAGCCCACAGTAGGCTCTCCAGACCATCGCAGTCATAGCAGACGCAACAGGTGGAAGCAGGTACAAGTGGGAGGAAGGAGCTCCAGCCTCGGAACTGGTTAGTCCTTCCCCAACCATGAAATGTCACATTATAGGGCCCGTGCTTCTGCACTGCAGCCCCCATTTCTGCATGCAGCTCAGCTGTCTTACTCAGCAGACACCCTCTCTCTGCAGAGCAACATGCTGTGTAAAGATGGAGCTACAGATAAAAGGTACTTGAGGCACACCACCTCAGGAAGGAGGATGAAAGAAGACAAGAAACCTAATGCCTGGAGTCTAAAAGCATTGCCCCTTCCAGACCATCTGGGCCCCACATAGCCTACTGAGTGCCTGTGATCTATTACTGATAGGGGCAAAAAATGAAATCCCCCAGCATCCTCCAGACAAACATGCTCAATTGGATAAACCTTTAACATTCTGGCTACATACATTTCTCTGGCAGGACTAGGACAGTAGGGAGGGCAGGTGCTCAAATACTGAGGGAGTCTTCCTAGGGCACCACCTTTCCTCTCGGCCATAATAATACCCGTGGCCTCTAGGTAAAAGGGCTGTTCCAAAAGAAAAAGACCTCCCTGAAACAAAGCAGCATTGTACAATGGAATCCTAATTGGGTCAAGCTTCTGGTGAGTGGAATCAAAGGCTAAATGAATCTCACATAGACATCAGGCCCAGGAGCACATGTGCTGATGTGCTATTTCTTGTCCATGTAGTAGCTGCAGCATTTGTCAAGGGGGAAAAAAGAACTGTGGGCTGTTTTCAGGTCCAATACTGTGCTCTAAACATTTCAGTTGACCATTATTAGCACAGATATTCAATTTGTTTGGAAGTTGGGGTATCACCTGGAGAATCAGATTAAACATTTGCAGATGCATACGCTAGAAATGTATTGATCGACCAATGGTGAACTTAATTACACCACGTGGCAGTGAGGAGAAATCAAACCGCAAACACAACTGAGTACTAAGAAAGAAGGGGGTGGGCAAGAAAACGTGGTGGGAGGGCAGACACACTGAGGTGGCTGAGTGTGGGTTTGTTTCCCATCTTACTCATCAATGTTTGTCTCTGGTCACTGCTTGGTGGTGGCCAGATATCAGTGGTCCCACAGTGCAAGAAATCCTCAGGATGAAAAGCAGCAAACTGGAAAGACACTGGAAGCCAGTGTTGTTTTTGTTCTATTGCCCTCCCGAGGACCCACAACGGCTCCTGCTAGAATCCTTTTCTGAATCTGTACAAGCACAGGGGCCAAGAGTAAGCATCTGTGCAATGCAGAATGCAGGCCATTTGCCTTCCAGCCTTTATAATTGGAGAAACAAGAAATTCCTCCAGGCAGGCTTGGGGGACCTGATATTACACCAACAATATGTCCTGAGGGAGCAACTCTGACACCCTGCTGTGACTGGAGTGGTCCCTGTGAGACAGCAAACTGTTTTTGTCTGGCTTTTGTGCATCCATGCTTGTGTGCATAGTGCACACTGGAGAGGTCCAGATGCCTCTCATCATCTCAGAGATTCAGGTGGCTCTCTTTGCAGCAAATCTGAGCCAGGCTGGGCCCCTCCCTTTGGAATCAGCAGCTGTACCAACCATTTTTCTAGAGCTCCTAAAGAAATTGATTCTACGTTGTGATCTGAATACAAATTGTATTCCACGCTCACACATTTGAACACTTGGTCCCCAACTGATAGCTCTGTTTGCGAAGGCTGTGGAATATTTAGGAGGCAGACTCTTGATGAAGGAAGTAGGTCAATGAGGGCAGGTCTTCAGGCTTTAAAACACAGCAGCACTTCCCAGCATCTTGAGTGCGGACACACGCCTCTTGTCCCTGCCTCTGTGTTTTCCCTGCCCAGTGTAACATCTTTCTTGTCTTGATGGGCTGTGTCCCTCTGCAAATGTGAGCCAAAAGAAACCCTTTCCTGTTGTAGAATAATCTTTTTGTACACCGTGAAGATTGTCACTCAGATTGATTTAATAAAAAGCTGAATGACCAATAGCTAGGCAGGATTTGGGGGGCAGAAAGGATGCTGGGAAGAAGAAGGACAGAGACACAAAAGTCACCAGTCAGACGGAGAGGACACAGGATGGGGAGTACTGAATAAAGGTAACCAAGCCACTTAAAAGAATATAAATCAAAAGATAGGGGTTAATTTAAGTTATAAGAACTAGTTATAACAAGCCTAAGTTATGGGTCAAGCTTTCATAATTAATATAAAGTCTCCATGTGGCTATTTGGGAGCTGGCTGGTGGGACAGAAAGAGCCAGACTACAAATGGTGCTCAAAGCCCAGGCACATATATCCACATAAGACCAGAGAGAGCTTTAAAAGAGGTTCTAGACACACAGAAAGGGATTCAAATGTGGCTTCCTAGTCTAGTGTCTTTCATGCCAGCCGCAGTACAGAGACATATCTCTCCTTTCAGCCGCTTGTGTGCTTGAGCCGCCAGTAAACCATGAACTAAGCCATGCGGTGGGTTTAAGGTTTTGCTCATGCAGACAGAAACAGGTTATAGTGTGTTTAGCAATGTGCTTAAGGGGAAAAAAATAGGTATAGATAGTCATAGAAAAATATTTTAAAAATTACAAAGTCTTTAAAGAGAGAGTAATGTAATTAAAACATAAGTCACATAAGGATGGAAAATATACAGGGAGTCTGGGTCCTGTATGGTGCTGTACTGACCTTAAATTTTTTTGAATGCTGATAAGCAAACAACAGCAGCAGCCATGCAGTTGTGAAAGAAACTGGTGCATTAAACCAGCCTAAATACTTTAGAAATTCCTTAATTTTGAAATTGAAGCCAGTTTTGCTTTAGGGAAGAGGTTATCCTTTTATTGTTTTTTAATCTGTCCAGATTAGTAAAGATCAGGTTTCATTGGAGGAAACCTCCTGAGTATATTGGCTACACACATGGGGGAGGAAGCCAAAACAGACTACAGTAACATGTAAGCTGATCCCTTGACATGGGAACAGCTCTGGGATGAGACATGATAGATATGGTTGGCTAGAGTCATCATGACTTATTATTACATGGTATCCATTCATATGGATGGAGATTTATATTACAGTTGTTTATGCAGCCCAAACAGACTTATAAAGTTGACAGATGCCTTTTACCTGCTCAAACACAGAATCCTCCTTAAGTGACTTGTGCATACCATATATCCCATACTTGTGTTAATGCAGATATGTATGTTACCTTTGAAAGTCTATGTATTTTCAGAGCAAGGACACCAGATCTACCAATGAAAACAGGTGGGCCACATGATCCAGCCTCTCAGGGTGCTTCTGGAGGAGTTGCCTCAGAGTTCTGCATTCAGAGCATCTTCAAGGCTGCTGGCTGAGATGGTCCAGCCTCACAGACTATTCTAGCTAGGACTACAGATAAGTCTTGTACTTTTCCATTACACAGAGACTGAACAACAAATAATTCAGCTAACTCTTTCAAGACTTGACAATTATTTCAATTTGTCTAGGGTCTCCTAAAGATTCCAGTACCCCAGACAATAGGAAGCAATTTGGAGAACATGACGTCCACATTCCCAAGAAATGTGGTGGGTGGTTTTTGGTCATTTGATGGGCTATAGATATTTCTTATCATTTAGGGGAGTTGGTTACAAGTTGTTATTGGTCACAGTCAGGACAAAAGCTAAACAAAGGAATTAGATTCGAGGATCTCTTTCTGAAGAAAAAAATGGGAATATAGGATAAAAATGATGAGATTAAAGTGTGGGCTGTTGAATCTACTTTAAACAATCACGAGTCTCAAATATTTTTCATTTGTACATGTTGGGAGAACTTTCTATGACCCCTTGCCTACTGGAGTAAACAACTTGTTTCTTTATGCTTGCAGCTGCTCTGAGCACAAAACCCTCAGGAGTTCCTGATAACAAGGAAATAGTTTCTGGTAGGCTTACAGTGGAAAATCCCCAGAGCTAGAGTGTGGCCACTAGTCAAGGAGAGCACTATACAAGCTGCCTGGGAACATAATAAAATTGGCATTCTTGGTTCAAGAATGACCCATGTCTCTATGTGTCTCTTGCCCGGCCATGGTTCCAGGTGGTAGAGTTACCATAGGTATGGATTTTTGTATACTGATACAAATTTAAGGCTATTTTTGTTATATTATATATTTATTTTCCTGTTTAAGGCAATTAGTCTTTAAATTTTATTTAGGAAGATAAATACAGGTTAATAGTCATCTATAACTATCAAACTTATAGTCATGTTAGGTATGCTCTCAAGGTCAAACAGATTATTTTAGATAGACAGGTGGATCTGCAGGTTGTGTCATTTAAGATGTTTTAATAACATAAGGCTTTTGGTCACAGTGAGACATATCTGTTCCTGGCAGTACCAATCTAATTTAGAGAAGATGATGGGCAGCAGAGACCTGCGAATACAAAATATGCTTTCTTTAAGGCAAAAGCTAGCCATTTGAGCAAGAAACTACCCTTGCCTTGACTGCTAACAGTATGCTGGCCAAACTGGACTGGCAGGACACAAAGAATATGGACTGCCAACCTTTGCCAAGATAGGATAGGACAATCCTTCAAAAATTTCTATTTCACAAAAAAGTCTGTAAGATTTTCTAGGCCTGTAGGCCAAAGATGGATGCCCAAACATTGCAGAGGAACCTTGTCAGTTAGCTGTTTCTGTCATTTATTTTAGTTTTGAAAGCTGCTTGCTCTGTACTTACTGTTTACTAAGGTAATATTATATCCTTCTGGGATCTTTAATGGAGTTGAAGAGTAGATATTTACAGTTGGAGTTTTCCTTAGTTATAATAGAAGATAAATTAGGTACAGAGCTTTGGGCTCACCTAGATAAAATAAATAATGGAGTATTTTCTACAGATATGCCAAATACAAATGGACTAGACATTGTAAATGTAATTCTTACCTGATAATTGTTATTATTGTATATAGTTTTATTATGTTAAGAGTAAAAACCATTCCTTTTTATTTAGACAAAGAGGGAAAAATATAGAACAATTTTTTTTGTACACTGTGCAGACTTGTTGCTTGGATTGGTTTTATTAAAATCTGAACACCCAATAGTTAAGCAGGATTTTCAGGGTAGAGAAGATGCTGGGAAGAAGGGTGGAGATGCAGAGAGTTGTAAGCCAGACAGAGAGGAAGCAGGATGGGGAATACAGAATAAAGGTAACCAAATCACTTAAAAGACTGTAGATTAAAAGATATGGGTTGATTTTAGTTATGAGAACTAGTTAGGAACAAGACTACGCTATTGCCGAGCTTTCACAATTAACAAGAAGTCTCCATGTGGTGATTTGAGAGCTGGCTGGTGGGACAGAGATGGTCCAGATACACTTTCTCCCTTAGGTTGCTTTTTTCAGAGCATTTATCACAGCACCAGGAGAGAAGGTAAAGCAACGAGACTAAATCTAAAGTCTGTCAGGGGTGGCAGTGTGAGCTAAAAAGCAGTGCCATTAAATGTGTTTCTCTGTGTCTTTGTCTCCTTATCATGAGTCAGGTATAAAAGTGTCTCACCTCACAGAGTTGCTATGAGCACTGACAGAGCTAATTCTCATAGCATGCAAATCAGTGTGGGAGTAGGATACCTGCAGCTGGCAATTATTATTTATATTACTAACTTAGCCTAGTCATTCCTATGCCAATGTTCCCACCTGACATCACCCTTAGCCTGCTGCTCTATTCTCTACTGTGAATTTAGTATTATTCTTTAAGCTGACTCATTTCCAATTTACTTAAATTTTATTTTTAAAGAAGTCATACCTCATATATGAGAAAGAAGAATTGTGTCATAACTCAGAGGCAAATGTAAAAATAAACATAGGGAAAACAAATGACACCTGTTGTTGGCCAAAGGTGTCAATCACCAGCTTCCTGTGTTATGCAAGTAGGGACAAAGAAAGGCATAAAGCTGGGACATCCTCCAGAGAGGAGGCAGGCATGTCTAACCTGCAGCCCACAGGACACATGTGTTCCAAATAGTTATGACTGTGGCTCAACATCTTGTAGATGACAACGTCATACTGTAATGCTAGATAGTTAGGCACCCTGCACTAGAAGCAGTAGAAGCACTATGGGGGAAGGCTCTCCCAAAAGCTCTGTCATCTGAACTCCAGACACTGTCTTCTAAACTAGCAAAAGGAGACCCTGCTGTCTCCCTCTCCAGGGGAGGCACAGTTCTCAAGCTGCTTCCACTCTGATAGAGACATTATCCTTGCCATGCAACAACACAGCCACCACAGATATAGCTAGTGAGCACCTGAAACATGACCATGTGACCAAGGCCACCACAGATACAGCTAGTGAGCACCTGAAACATGACCATATGACCAAGGCCACCACAGATACAGC
>LOEQ01002221.1:86758-106388 GCA_001685075.1 Bramus lutescens | reverse complement strand
TAACCACCTTGACACATACTCAGCAGCACCGCTGTAAAAATGGTGACACACACTGTGCAGCACCACTGTAACCACAGTGACACACACTCAGTAGCACCGCTGTAACCACGGTGACACACACTAAGCAGCACCACTGTAACTACGGCGACACACACTCAGCAGCAACACTGTAACTACGGTGACACACACTCAGCAGCAGCACTGTAACCGTGGTGATACACACTCAGCAGCACCACTGTAACCATGGTGACACATGCTCAGTAGTACTGCTTTAACCACGGTGACACACACTCAGCAGCATTGCTGTAACCACGGTGACACACTCTGCTACAGCCACCACTGTCTCCATATCAGAACAAATATTTTCCATGCTCTCTGTGATTTTTTTGGCAAAAGCTCTGAGGGGCTTGTGTATTGGTCCTACCTTCCAGAGAGAGAACTAGCACTCAGGAGCTTCAAGAGCCTACTCTAGGCTGTGAAGGAAGGAACATCAGAGCTCTGCTGTGTGCTAGGATCTTACAACTACACCAGCCCCACATGCAGCTGGCCAAAACACTGTCCATGAGACCTGCAGGAAGACCCCTGTACAGGCAGCCTCACTCAGCCTGGTTACTGCCTCCTAACAGAGTCCTCCCATACCCTGAACTCACATAGCATTTACTACCTGCTTAGATACATATAATAACACCAGGCTATTTGACACAAGAATCCAACATGATATATAAAAGATACTGCCAGAGTACCAGAGGAGGGAAGGACATAGGCAGAAGGTTCCATGGAGGGCTGGGAGTCCAAATGGCACCAAAGGCACCTTAAGAAAAAGCATTAATGAAATGGTGGACCACTGCGCCTTTCAGCATCCCCGTGCTTGCAGAAACCAAAGATCAGTTTTCCCCACTTATTGTTCACAAAACTTAAGTTATCTCACATTCAAAACACACATACACACACATCACCAACAACACCTGAAGACCCTCCACATGGAGGTCATGTGACCTTCCAGGCCTTCCTCAAGACAAGCAGGAAGTCCACACCAGCTGCCTCACTGCTGATGGGCCTGTTAATGTGCTCCCACAAAATGCGAGCTTCAAACAGGTGCCGCGGCCATTTCCTCCTGTAAGGAGGAGTTTCGCGGTTTTGTTGGGTTTACTGTTGGAGTCAGCGCTACAACACTTTTCCACAAACGCTTACAGTATCAAACCACCAGGACTCCAGGGTGTTCATTGAGCTGTCAAAACCCTGCCTCCCTTTTGTACCACAACCATGATTAAACAGACCTGACAAGGCTTGCCAATGGGACC
Organism: Bramus lutescens; assembly: GCA_001685075.1. Lineage (NCBI taxonomy): Eukaryota > Metazoa > Chordata > Mammalia > Rodentia > Cricetidae > Bramus > Bramus lutescens. Next base: position 105,087 of record LOEQ01002221.1, on the reverse strand, counting down.
AAGGAGACAACACTTTTGACTGGAACAATCTCACCATGAAGCTGGGTCTTCATTGCTACCAGGCTGATTTCACTTGGAGTTTTAGAGAGCATATTCCTACACACAAGCACTCAGATAAACAGCTCGCATTTTGTGTGGGCCATGTGAGCTCCCTGCTTCTCAAATAACTCTTCCCAGCTCCAAATACAACTAGAAACAACATCAGAACTCAGAGGACCTCAGAAGAGAGATGAGTCACAAACAGATCCCACTGTCACAAGACTAATGGCAGGCCACGAAATCACCATCTCCTGGACCTGTGGCTAGGGGATGGCACCTTCTTTACCACAGACCAATGGAACTACAAGACTGGGCTTAAAAGAACAGATGCCCTCCAGCCCACTCCCCTCAAGGTGACACCATGTCCTTCTCATAGACACATCACATTCTCACCTACTCTCTGAGACACCCAATGTCTAGCCCCATGATAAAATCCATACTCTCTCCCTCACTCCACTTCTCACTCTTGCCACTTGTAACATGGCTGGGCCTGACAGTCATGCCAAGCTGTAGAAGTCACCCTACAGAGAGAGAGAAGAGTCTACGCACCTGAGGCCAAGCATCACAAAACTGAGATGCAGACGCTCAGCTAATTGGCTACAGTGAATATGTAAGGTGATGCCAGCTCACAGAATGGCAGTAGGACTGAGGCAGGGTAAACACCCAGTGAGACCCTTTGCACGACAGGTCAAGAGACATGGAGGAGGGGCCAGAGAAGAAGACCCGGAGAAATCAAATGGGAAAATGCCACAGAAGGAACCGGAACAGCACTCTGGAGGCTAAAGGCTCCTCAAAGCAAGACTGCCGTATTGTTAACTGGCTGCTGGCATGATGCTAAGCGCTGGGGTAGGATGGCAGGAGGGACACAAAACTGTCTCCTTTGGCCAGAAGAATCATGGTTGTGTTTTGAAGGAAAGATGAGAGCTTCCTGGAAGATGATACTTTCAGAGCGTCAGCAAGTTGAGTGTTTCCTTCAAGCTGGAGCATCAGGACAACGACCTTCAAATACAATGGGTCTGGGGCTGTGAGAGAGCTTTTAAATTTGTGAGGATCCCAGAGTTACCATAATTGCCTTCCAAATCACAAAGGGTTATAAATGTAAAAAAAAAAATGCCTCTGGCATTTCCTTTCATACTAGAATGTTCTCTATCTCTTCCCATTCAAGTAAATCATGCTTGCCCTCCTTCAGGTAACAAAAGAGGCCTCCTGATTAAGAGAGAACAAGACAAGCCCCAAATTTCAGTAGTAACTGAAGCTCTTCTCATAAGAAACAAGAGCATATACTCAGATGTCTTGGGATCTATCTATGAGGTGGGACTCACGCTGCCTTCTGGGCCTGTCTGTGGTAGCTGTTGGGAGAGCCCTTGATTTCTCCATGAAGAGTGCAAGGCACCTGCCTACTTAAAAACCCAGCCAGTACTAGCTACCCTATTGTATGCATACACACAGCTTCTTAGAGACAACAAAAGTCCAGTGGGACTTCCAACAGGGTGCAACCATTCATTATAGATAAGCTGTCAGGGTCAGTCAAGGCAGAGCAAAGACGTGAACCCACATTTTGGCAGCCTTAGCAGTAATCTATGTCCAAATATTTGCAGTGTAGTCAGAAGCCAATCTCTTTTGTGGTAAGGAAGGTAGGTTTTTCTTGCATGGACCGAGCTGATCATAGTTACCTGGTAGGTTCCATTCTGAGAAATGCAGATTTATGGCCCCTAAAATCCTATTTGATATGGGGGGACCTAGCATGAGCTTTACAGTTCACCTGACAAACAGAGGCCTCTGAAACACAGGTGTCAATAAGTGTCATTACCCTGTCAGAACTGCTGACACTAAGTCCCCAGTGTTGACTCTCACGCTTCATGATACAGCCATACAGGTAATCACAAGTCAGCCTCATGAAAAGGTGACAAGCAGTCTCTCTTTGTAGCCCAGAGGACACCAATTCCTGCCAGTGAACAATGTCCAAGAACCCAGAAACAATATTAATACAGCAGTTAATGCTGATATCTTCCTCATGGTTTCTGGAAGAAAAAAGAAAACAAGAGAAAGACAGCAACCAGGATACAGCCCTGCTCTGAGTTCAGGGCCATCGCCTCAAAAGAATGCAAGATGTTCCATTCAGCTACAATAGGCACAGGACCATCTTCCCAGGCTACTGGGACTGCCCATAGCACAGCAGATTCCAATTCCCACAGCTCCAACCTAGAGACACCGGTCCCCTCCCTAGCTGTGACCTTGGGCAGTTTACTTTCTCCTCATTAGGGTTCAGTTTCTCGTATATAAAACAGGGAAAATAACACAAACCTCAGAAGGGCTGAAAGGTGTTAATCAGTTAATGTTCCAGAAAGCTCGGGGCATGCATATGTGTGTGTGTGTGGGGGGGTACTTCATAACTGCTGGCTGTTGCCACCATCAGACAGACATCCAGCAGTGTCAGCCAGCAGTACACTGGCTCTGTAGAACCAATGCCCTCAATCTCTCAGATCTGCTCTTCTCCTCCATCCACTGCCAAACCATGCTTCAACCTGGACAAGCACCATAGCACCCTCTGACCCCAAATCCCCAGCTGATGCATGGTGCTTAAACAGAGCCTGAAAGATGCTTAATATATATTCTGTGGAGCCTTTACTCTTTAGGATGAGCTAAATGTCATGAATGGGCCTTGATGTGGGATTCCCCTCTGTATGCTGCGACTATCATTGGTTAATAAAGGAACTGCTTTGGGCCTATAGCAGAGCTTATAGGGGAACAGAGCTAGGTGGGGAAAACTAAACTGAATGCTGGGAGAAGGAAGGCGGAGTCAGAGAGAAGCCATGTAGCCCCGCCAGAGACAGACACTGGAACTTTAGCTGGTAGGTCACAGCCATATGGCAACACACAGATTAATAGAAATGGGTTAAATTAATATGTAAGAGTTAGCCAATAAGAAGCTAGAGCCAACGGGCCAAGCAATGGTTTAATTAACACAGTTTCTGTGTGATTATCTCAGAGCTAAGCAGCTGGGAACTAACTAGCAGCCTCCTCCTACAGGGCCTGTCAGCTGCTGAGTGGATGAGCCAGTTAAAGGACGGCATGGTGCTGGACCTGGCTGAGACAGATACCCAGCGAGCATTTACAATCTGATGGCAGTCTTGCCTCTCCCCTCCTCCTCCTCCACCACTGCTCCTCAGGCTGGAAAAGGTTTTCTGTGCTGGGAAGGAGGTGAGGCCCCACAGAGCTGCCAACCATCCCAGGATCCTTAGAAATCAATAGCTGCCCTTTGTGAGCAAGCCTAGAACAGTTGGCAGCACTTTCAAAAGGGAGTCCAGACAAGGCTTTTAAAGTAATTCTTGACACATTTTCACAGGACTGGCTGAACGTGGTGTTTTATGCTTGTAATGGGTTCTAATTACCACTATTGTGTGGAACCAGGTAAAGTGTGTGCTGAATTAACAGAGGGGTGCCCCCTTTCCCTCCACTGGCCCTCCTGTAACTGTTACAGTGAGAATACCCTTTGTAAGGGCTTAGAGTCATCAGAAGCAATCACATGTAAGGCCCATGTGGCTGGGCAACCACTGTGCTCTGTATCAGGGCTGTGAATAGACCGGGAGGTGCACTGTCTACTTTGCGTGATGGCTCGCTACTCATGTATCCTATGGGAGCTTTGTGTATGATACAATCATGGTCTTGGTGTCTGCTATTGCAGCAATCCCTTTATGGTCAGAGACCTCAGTTCTCTGCCCTGTAAAACAGGAGCAGCACTAGCACCCAGTATAATGTCTGAGCCCTCAGAACCCAGGCACCAGGGACTGCTACCTAAGAATTTCTTATGCTCACAATAGCCTCTGTTGAGCCTGTCATATTCAACATAGAGTGAATGCTACAGAACCAGCAGCTTTTATTACTGAGGGGTCACTTAGGAGAAGATGCATGGATAGACGGACGGACAGACGGACAGATGGGTGGGCGGGCGGGTGCATAAAGCTCAGAAATAAACTGCAATTTGAGTAGATCTTTGCTAAGTGGAGAAGGCTGCAGAGAGATGCATAGATGACAGGGGATGCAGGCCCCTTCTGATCTGGTTGGCAGCAACCCTCACCTTAACTGGAATGTACCCTACTCCTCCTCCCACTTGTCATCTCATTGCTTCAGTATCAGCACAGGGAAATTAACAGGAAACTATTGAAGGACTTCTAAACTTTGAATCATGGAGATGTTTGAATAGGGTATGCCCAGTTGTCAGAGCTGCCTGGCTCCAGTCCCCTCCAACCCAAGGCTGAGCCCATCCTTGCCCCTGTTAATCTGAGGCCAACTGCTAATGCCATTTCATCATATTTGTCAATGCTGTCCAAAGACTTTAAGCAGAGGAGGGACTTGAACATCCAGTGTGGGCTTTAGGAAGCAACCATGCTGTTCTCTCTTTGACATCTACATTCCAGATTCATTTTAACAGGTGTGGGAACAAGTTCACAGAGGCAGACCCAGCACATCTTCACATCCGCCCTCTTGAAGGGTAACGTGCTCTATCCTGGGACCATCTCATCATTCACGTATTCAGCTGCAAATTCATGAGTCTTCATTCAAAAAACATCTACTAAGTCAATGTATGCTAAGTGTTGATCAGAACCTAACTTGGAGTACTGGCATGCAATGTGGCCAAGGGCACAGCAGAAGTTCTGAGGCCTCTGGAAGCACTGAAAAGAGGTACCCACCTAGTATGGATTCATGGGAAGGGTCCAGGGGAAGTGACAATAAGCTGAGGTTTGAGAGCAGAACAAGGGCTGCCCTATAGACATAGATTTAAAACTCCATGGCACTCCCCAGCATGCCTCCTACCTACTCCCATCCCATCAGGCATGGACTCTAGCCTGCTAATCAGGTTTTAAGCCAGGTAAAGGATGACTTCAGAGCAGCCAGACCCAAGGACAGCTGATTATTTTCCAGGGAATGAGTTGCCAGACCTGCATGTTACATAAGATGCTCCTGGGTTCCAAGGCTTCTCCAGAAAATATTTCACCCTTGAGTGATGCTTCCACATTAATTTTGCAGGATGCTGGAAAGCTCTGGCTCTTTATAAAAAGAAGCAAACTTTAAATTATGTGGCTCTTTGTCAGATTAGACCATCTTCCAGAAATCAGCAGAGGCTGCTGTGCATTTTCAATCATATTCCTTTGGAAGGAATAACAGAGGCCTCCTGAATATTTCAACCACGGCTCAATAAATTGGTCTAAGTTTCAAAGGAGGGACAGTAAATGAAAAACATTAACTTTTATGAATATCAAAACTGCTTTTCTCCCTTGAGATTCCCATTCTCATACTAAACAATGCTCACGTAAACCTGACAGGAATCCACTAAGGGGAACAAGGCCTCACCCCTGCAGGAGAGGGGCGGGTCTATTTGTGTATGGTGTCATTTGTGAATACAAGCACCTGTATGTAAGAGCAGGGGTGCACACCACACTTGAGTATAAGCTATGGCATGGGACAATGCTTCAGAGATTACCTGGGAGCTGGAAGACTATCTGACAGCCACATGCTGTGTGCCTGATGGTACCATGTGCATGGTTACATGGCAGAGCTGTTGTTAGCATGAAGTGAGCTCATGCTGAACTAAAGCTCCAGAGACAGGAGCACAGTGCCCCTTCTACAGCTCTAGTGCAGGCAACAGCCACATTTCTCAGTTCCTCAGGCTCCATGATCCTCACATGGGAAAGAAGAGATGGGATGGTTTCACAAACAGACAACATGGGTTTAAGGGCAGATGCCTGGGTCTGAATCTGGGACCATGTGCAGACCATGTCCTGTACCCAAGAGCAGCTGGTATGTCTATGTGTGGACACAAGGCATTCAATGAACATGCACAGTGTTGGAACATGGTCCAAGAATGGAGTCAGCTGAGCAGAGATTTCGGAGAGCTTGTAAGAACAAGAGTCTGGTGACCTCAGTTTCTTCAAACACAGAATTGTTCTTGGCATGTGTTTTCATGCTTCTCCCAGATGTAACAGACAGGAGTGAGTTTATTTCAGCTGTTGTTATTTAATGTCTCTATAAAAAACATGCTTTTGTCGTGTGTAGTCTGTCCTTGTGCCTGTACACTTCACCCAGGTGACTCTTCTTTACCCTCAGAGGACACACTGCCTGATGCTCTGAATAAAATCGGTCACTGCATGAGCCTTTAGTCCACCCTATTTTCAGGCTCCCTTCTCCCAGGCCCAACTGCCAGTTAGAGTGGTAAACAAGCTCTGCCACAAACCACTCCCCTGAAGTTGGCTATGAGGTGAGAGCGGGGACCCTCCCAGAAGGAGGTTAAGTGAGCATAAGGGGCCAGAAACCAGGGAAGGCTGTGCCTTATGAGTTCATGCATCATTTTTAAAGAAGGATTCCAAGTGTAATTCCTGATTCCCAGAAGGAACTTTAGAGGATGAAGTGAAGACCAAGTCCAAAAGAATATTGAAAGGCATAAAAACAAGCAGGAAAGATCTCCGACCCACTCTGGGTCACTTAGTTATTAATTTAGACTGTCATTAAAATGCTTAAGGAAGAATCTAAGTAGGGTTGTAATTATGAGAAAGATATGGCTAATTTCTTCCATGAATATAAACTGTATCAAACCTTAAAATAGGTAAGAGAGGCAAAAAGGATGCGTGTGTGCGCGCACACACACACACATACACTGTTCAGGAAAAAAATTGATGATGGTTTCCTTATGTTTCTTACTGGAGCCCCTTTAAATATGTATCCTCCATTGCCTAAAAATGACCCTGGAATATGAGGTGAGGAATTTGATAATCAATCTAATCTTGAATTCTCTCCAGTTTCTGACTTCAGAGAGCCTATGAAAAAGCTAACTTTACACCTAGAAAAACTAGGGCACAGCAGGGAAATGGATTCGTTTAGCAATTCCTTCCTGGTCTCATGAGCTGTGCTTGGTATTTCCAGTGCAATTTCAACAAAATCAAAATGTTTATATGCACTAACCAACCCATTTAAGACTCTGGAAGGAGAAGCGACATTGGACAGCCCTTGCATATTATCTTGAGAGGCAAGAAAAGAACTACAGCTATTTGAAGCCAGACTGAAAGAAGCATTGGTGTATCATGTGGATCCTTCACAGCCTTTAAAGGTGCTGATTTTCTCCACAAAATTCTCTCCTACAGTATCATGGCACAAGAGGATAATTCTTTGAAATGGGTTTATTTACACCATAAGGGTTGCAAAATGATGTTTACCTTACTCTTCTTGCTCAATTAGTAAATCAGGGGAGAACCTGATGTCAACAGTTATATGAATCTGATCCCTGCTATATTCTATTAACTACCCTTAACTAATTTTAGTTTTTAGAGTGTTAGAGAACTCTATGAACTCTCAAATTTCACTCACAGATTACTATGGAAGGATAGGAAATCATTATCCAACTGTTAAGTTATGGGATTTTCTCATACAAACTAAATTTGTGATTAAAGAAATTGTCCAACAGAATTGTCCCATTCCACAGACAGATACTTATTTTACTAATGGCTCAACCAAGGGTATAGGAGGGATTCGCAGTCCAGTTGTTCACCGGTCTATGATGGCTCAACCAAGGGTATAGGAGGGATTCACAGTCCAGTTACTTATCTGTCTATTAACACTTCTGCTTCCTCAGCCCAACAGGTGGAGCTGGCTGTTTTGATTCCTCTATTACAGTTAATCCATAAACCCTTAAATATCATTTCAGATTCTGCTTAGGTTGCAAAGGATTATTTCCAACAAGACTCATATGTGCATATTCTAACATCTCTGGTTTTACTGCAGATAGAAATAAGCAAACTGATACAATAACCTGCCATATTTTAACTTCTCCAGAAGAAAACTGGAAGGGGTATGCATCTGACATTGCAGATGAATCCACTGAAACAGTATGTATTCCTTTATGGCTCCTCCAGCCCAGGGCCATAAAGGATAATGGCAGAGGATGAGGAGACTGCAGAAGTCACCAGAAAGATAGAGAACCTCCAAATAAAGGACAAAAGGATATGTGGACCATATCACCAGAAGTCAAGCCTGCCAAGTTCAGACTCTGTTATTCTACTCTGTGTTTATGAATGGACCTTGGGACTATAAAGATTCATTCATGCATCTGGAGAATTTTCCTTGGATTTTAAATCACTTCCTATTTATACAGGACATCACAACATTTGTATTCCTATTAAAGCCAAATATGGACTTATGTTCTATAAGATACCAAAACTACTAATCATGAGTCACTTTTCGAGCTATTCTCTAGATTTCTCTGATCAATATAATAATGTAAGCAGTAGTACTGGACATAGTTTGGACCCCTGTTCTTGGTGGCAGAGCACTACATGCAAGGCTTTCTAATATAATTTGCTTGTTTATAGGATATTCATGCATCAAATGAAAACTAGATTCATCTGCATCTCAAACCAAAACAACTATGTATATCCTGCTATTAAAAAAAATGAGGAGATGTCAGAACATGGTTCAAGAACGGAGTCTGTGTAAAGAGATGTGGGTGCTTGTGCTCTCAGTTTCTTCAAAAGCACAGATCTGTTCTTGGGTTGTGCTTCTATGTCCGTCCCAAGTCTAGCAGATAAGAGTGAGTTTGCCTCCGATTATTCATTACAACTGGTTACTGTTATTTGCTTATCTGCCTCTGTGGAAACATGCCTTTGCATTGTGCAACTTGTCCTTGTGATTGTACACTTCACTCAGGTGATTCTACTTAACCCTCTGAGTACTAACAGTCTAATGCATAAGACTTTAGTCCACCTCAGTTTTTGGCTCCATTCTCTCAGGTTCTACTGCCTTTAGAGCAGGAAACAGAACAGCAAACCAGAATTGACCTAGAAGAATTTTTTTAAATGCTAAAAATAGACAATCAGCAGAACTCCAGGGCTGCTTCAACCATGGGCAATCTATACCTGGTGATGATCTACCCTAGGTGATGATCTACCCTAGGTGATGATCTACCCTAGGTGATATCTACCCCCAGGGAATGATCTACACCCAGGGAATGATCTACATTCAGTTGATGTGGGGTTCCCCTCTGTATGCTATGAATATGTTTAATTACCACTGGTTAATAAAGAAGCTGCTCTGGGCCTATCACAGGGCAGAATAGAGCAAGGCAGAAAATCCAAACAGAGATATAGAGAAGAAAAGAAGGCAGAGTCAAGGAGATGCCATGTAGCTGCCAAAGGAGACAGACATGCCCTGGAACCTTGCTGGTAAACCACGAGCCTTTTGGAAATACACAGAATAATAGATGCGGGTTAATTTAAGATGTAAGAACTAGCTAGAAATATACTTAAGCTTTCAACCAAACAGTATTACAATTAATATAGTTGTGTATGATTATTTTGGGTCTGGGCAGCTGGGAACGAACAAACAAGCAGTCTCCTCCTACACCAGTGATGATCTACACACATGGAAAGATCTATACCTAGGGAATGATCTACACCCAGTGGATGATCTACAACCAGTGATGATGTACACCCACGGAAAGATCCTCATCTAGTAGATGATCTATACCAATTGATGATCTACACCCGGGGAATGATCTACACCCAGTGATGATCTATAACCAATGGAAGCACCTTTTTTTTTTCAAGAAATAAGAAGAGAAAGATCAGCTGGGCTACAGGCCAGAAAACATATTACCATAGTCAGCTGGACAGTCCTGCTGCCCAGATTCCCACTGAACTGTGCCTGATGCTGCTTGCTGCCCACCTCTGCCCAGCCATCTGGATCACAAACTCTCAGCTCAATCTGGCTTAGGCAGCTGCTAGTGTCAAGGATGAAGGTTCTTCCCACCTTCCCAGAGAACAGCCCTAGCCACACATTGTTAGCTGTTTCTACAGGTCTGTCTCCCAGGAGGCAGGGCCTAGTGCAAGCCAAGGCTGGGAGTGTGTTCAACACTGTGTTCATGACACACACAAGCAGCACCTAGCATCACTCATAGACAATGGATGAAGAGTCCAGGCACCATGGGCAGCATGAAAATATCAAAACAGAGAAAACTGATTGGGCTACTGCCCCTCGGCCCTGTCTATTTCCAGGATGCTCTGTTACACAAAACATAAAGCATTGTACACTTTTTCTGTTGGGTCACAGCAAACTTAGTTGGGGGAATTTTAAAATGGACATCAGAGAGGCATTCTGACCCTAAGACTTTAAAAAGAAAGAATGAGAGAGAGAGAGAGAGAGAGAGAGAGAGAAGCATTTAGAAAAAGAAGGGACACAAGCTTTGAAGGCAACTGGGTTTCATGGAGACCCATTTCCCTCATGTCCAACTTCAAGATCCAGGTATGCCAGCTGAATTTCCTGGACCTCAAGCTCCATTTTGCAAAAGAAAGTGATAGTGTCCCTGTCAGGGCAGGTGCTGGTGTCCATGACAGGAAGGGTCAGGACTTATGGAAAAGGCTGCAGGACTGTGCATGTGAATTTCTAGGGACACTGCCTAGAATGCAGCCTCCAGGTGCAGGACAGGTGAGAGGAAATGCAACTGTGACAACAAAGAGACACCAGCAGCAGCCAAGCTGGCGTGGGCTGCCGGAGCATTGGCACAGACAGGGTTAGCTCTTGAGCCAATGGAATGTTCTTCAGCAGAGGCAACCAGGGGTTTTAAATATGGCATTAACCTTGCAAGATTCCTAAGCTCAGAGAGATGCACCACCAACATTCCATGGTCTCAGACTGGACCCTGGTACCCCTTGAGCACTTTCTGTCTCTTTTCTTTAAAATGGAGACAAGGGGCCTGCTGTTCTGTCTTGTCAAGAGTTCCTGCTTGATCAGACAGGACTTGTCCCCAGCACTCCACTGAGCACTGCCTGTCACTTTAAAAGAGGCCTCTCCTCCACAGCTCCCCACACCCACTCCTGGTGGACAAGAGTAGCTTGCCTTTGACACCTATGGGCTGGGAATCTGCTGTAGAATGGTTCTATCACCATCTTGCACCTTCTTCTCCCTGGGAGTTCCCTGAAATGCCAGCAATTCAAACCTCAGTGTGAGCCCCAGGCATTTAGTTCTTCATCATGGCAAGTCCACTTCCACGACTCCCAGTGACTAGGCCAATGCAAGACCAGCTCCAGCTCAACACAAATGCAAAATTCCAAGCCAGGCACAGTGGCACACACCTGTAATCCCAACACTATGGAGGCTAAGGAGGGAGGACAGAAAGTTCAAGGCCAGCCTAGCTATGTGCCAAGACTCTATCTCACAGAAAAAGAATGAAATGGAACAAGAGTGAAACTCCCAATGGCAGTATTCAGTTCTCCACAGGACAAGCTTCATAAGGCGGCAAACCTCATTATCACAGGCTCCTGAATGCAGGCTAAGCCCTGCCAACCTTCCTAAGTCCACACTGTCTCCCATTCTTTCTCTGCCGCTGCATCTCCATGTTACAGTCTATCTGCCCAAATATGTTTTGCTTTCTTCTCCATACACAGGCCTGAGCCTGAGTGTGCCCTTCAGAGGGACCTCCCCTGAAAATCCTGCGGGAAACTTTTCCAGCACTAAGTTGTGTTCACCCAGAGCATCTTCTCCCTGCCTGTGATGGAAGCTTCTGTTAAAACAACACAGTGCCCCAACTTCCTAAATGTGGGCTGGATCTTTTCCCATCATTGCTAGCCCAAGGAGAAATGACAAAGGCACCAGGATGCCTCTGCTTAGATTAGAATTCAAGATGGATTTTCTTCTTTTCTTCCTCTCATAGGCTCTTCTTGTTCCCTGTGTTGGAGCCAACAACAGAGCCAGCTCTGCTGTGAGCTATCCTGTGCCAAGGAACTGAGGCCCAGGGAGGACTGGCATTAGACTCCTCACTGTTAGAGCAATCCACACATTTGCTGGTTTGACAGTTCTGCCAGAAGTCAATAATATGACAAGATATTGTCTGAAACCACTAATTTTTTTTAGAGAAATGTCTTAAACAGAACTAGATAACCACTATGACTAAGTTACTTGTTTCTACAAAGTTAGGGGCAGGTCTGGTACACATACACACACACCTGTGTTTGGCAGAGACACTAAGTATTTAACTTGTGAATGAAAAGACAAAGTATTGGCAGAGGCAGGGTGCCTTTCCCTCCTATCTCCCTTTAATATTATAACTACAAAGTCCTACCTCTCTTTAAAATTATAACCACAAAGTCAACTATGGCCAGAAAACACTATGACAATCTCCTCAGGAGGTTCTTCACTTGGGACATTACATACTAATGAGATGATGTCCTAAGCCAGTCAGTAAGAAGAGCTGACAGTTGACAGCACAGCACTCTAGCTTTTAGAACTGAGGACAGAAACCAGGGTTTCACATAACCTAGGCAATCACTCTGCCACTGAGCCATACCCTAGCTCAGGCCCACCACACTCTGGACACACAGAGTCATATATGACCTCAGAAGTGAAGCCAAGTTGGATGTGGTTGCACATGAACAGGAGAACGGTTGACCCACACTAGCTGTACCAAGGACTCTCACCTAATCCTGTCATGATTAAGCAGGAAGGTCGAGCTCTCCCTAAATTCATAGGCAAGGAAACTGAGGTCCAAAGAGATGATGTGACAGAGCAGAACCACACAGCCAGACTGACAGCCAGATCCACCTGTTTCCAAACCCAGGAGCTTCCCCACCCTAGCCGGAGGTAACTGTTGGGCACAAGTCAGCAGGGTCAGGGTGGCTGTGCATGTGTCCCTCTTCTGAGGCATCTATTCTAGGGGCAGAACTAGCACATGACTCAGTACTGACAGAGAAATACATATGTTGCTTTGCAAATTTAGCCACAGAGCCACAATAAAACATGCCTTTAAAGCAATCCATGGAAACAGAATGCTTAACAGTCTGGTTTCATATGTCAAAACAGGAATGGAGTTGCAGGTAGGGTGGGTAGAGACGGAGTATGGCTGGAGAAGATCTCACCCTACTCCATGCACTGGCACTGAGCTCAGGAAGAGCAGGAGTGAAAAGGATGTGCGGCTCACACTCAACCAAGGTCCTCGCTGGAAGGCAGGTGCTATCACTTTGGGAAGTGCACTAAACCAGATGAGCTGGCCATCTTAGCTACAAAGGGAAGTACAAGCATCTCAAAGTGCTAGGTGACAGAAGTCTTCATGGGCCAAATACAGGCCTAGAGCAGATGCTAGTCAACAAGCTGATATGGAAGACATGGGTTTACAATGGAGAAATCACTGGAAGATCTGCCATGTGTCCACTTCTCATCTTCTACACACACAATACAATATCACATTGCACATCACACAAAAACATAAACACATCACACTATAAACCACACACACACATATACATACATACACCACATGCACACACCGCACACACATACATATACCACATACACCACACAAACACATATACCACACATACACACTACACACATATATATACACCACACATACACACCACACACATATATATACACCATAAGATATCAAACACACATATACAAACACCACACATACACACACCACAAACATATACATACAACATATACACACACCAATCACCCACATATATACACCACACAGACACATACACACACCACATATACCACATGCACACATGCAAACACACCACATACATCACATGTACACACTACACACACATATATATACACCATACATACACCATACACACACACCACAATTACATATACCACACACACACCATACACCACACACACACACACCACACATACACATCACACACACACACATCCATCCATACACTACTACACACACACAGACACAGGGCCTCTAACTATCCCACAAACCTCCCTGCAGTGGCCCCCATAGCACTCACCCTTTCTGCTCACAACAAAATCCACTCTCGCCTTTGAAAGGCCTGGGAACTCAGACCCTAAGAGACAGATTTAACTATATAAAAACATTAGCATGGAAAACAGCCACAGCCAGCCCAGTCACACAAGGCCCCACACCAAAACAACGAGCCTTGTACTTAAGCTCAGTGCTCAGTGCCCATTATCTTGAACTGACTTAGCATTCTGTAAGTAAAGTATGAAGGACAGAAGAGACAGATGTGATGAGAGGCAAAGGCGTCTGTCTCTGCCTCCCAATGCTGTGTTAGCCGCTGCCTCTGGCAGGGTGCATCCCTGTGTCATTCCATAGACTAGGTCCTGAGGTCTTTGAGAACCACACCTACAGTGAACCTGTGCTGAAAGGGATATAACATGGAAAACTGAAACAGAAATTTAAAGAGAGAGGGTGACCTTGAACTTCTGCCACCTCCATCTTCAGAGTGCTGGCATTACATGCACACATCACCATTCCTGGTTTGTGTGGTACTGAGAATAAACCCATTGAGCCACATCTCCAACGCCAGAATTCTAAATGCACCTCTGACTTGCCCTGGATCCCACAACAGGTAAACCTGTCTAGCACCAATAACAAGTTCCCACACACTATCCTGAGAAAAGAACTCTCCTATCAGCAGCCAGAAGGCTCTGTGGAGATCCCATGCCCAGATCCTAGTCTACATCCACCATCCAATCCCATAGCATCCTTCCAGGATAGGCATATCAGAGTCCATGAGAGCAGGTCATTGGCTCTTTTTCCTCGGGTACATTGACAAGGGCTGTGAGCTTTGTGACTGCTAAACTTCATGAAAGAGGAAGGGCTTACTCAAGCATGACAGAGAGGAGGGGAGAACCTGGGCCTCCAGGACCATTTCTGAGTTTCCAGATCAAGCCTTATCTTATCTGCATCTTTAGGGCCATTCTAGAAAGACTATTCTAGGTTTAAGGCTGAGGACGAATTACTTCCTTAGTTTGCTTCAGACATGTTTTGTCCCCCAGTGATCCACATTAGGAAATGTGTCCCTTTAAAAGGTGGGACCTAGTTGAGTCTCAGGTAAATTAGAAGCAAGCCTTTGAAAGAGACAAGTATTTCTCCCAGGCCCCTGGTTCTTAAGAGAACTATTAAATTAGACATTGTGATTCAGAGCAGGAAGATAGTTAGAAGTTAGGCTAGGTCACAAGAGAACCTGTCTCCAAAGTAAACGAGGAAGACCTGCTATACAAGCCTGAGAGTAACTGACCCAGTCTCTCTGACTTCCCAAAGAGGTTACAGAATTACCAACTTACAGTATAATTTACATCAACATCACACTGTGTCCAACAGACACACAGTGTGCTGTGCCTGATATAGCTGATGGTTAAAACTGCTTTCAAAGAACTCCATGCAGACCAGGCTGTGGTGGCACATGCCTTTAATCCCAGCACTCAGGAGGCAAAGGAAGGCAGATCTTTGAGTTCAAGGCCAACTTGGTCTAAAGAGTAAGTTCCAGGACAGCCAAGACTACACAAAGAAATCCTGACTCAAATTAAAAATGAATGAATGAATGAATGAATGAATGAATGAATGAATGAATGAATGAGAACTCCATGCAAGAACTTTGGGGTCAGTGTGAATGTGAATGGCCTTTTCAGGAAAGACAAACCTCATTTTGCATCTCAGCTCCACCACCTAGTAAGGTGGATGGCCCTGAACAGGTGACACAGTTGGTATGCCCTCTGTTACTTGTGAGTTAAAGGGTCTACCACCACCTGCTGCCTGCGATGTCACCAAGTCCTCAAACAACCTGCAGCCCCTCTGCCGTCAGAGACATCCTTAAGCACGATCCTCATAGGCTGACGTGAAAGCACCCCTGACTCTCCTCTCTAAGATGGAAGAACAAATAATGCTTGCCATTTCTGGGGAACACACAAAGAGGTGCAAATGTCAGCAGTCTAAATGCTAACTCTGGACAAAGACAGCATGTCATTCCAATTACTGTTCTCTGAGGGACAGGATTTTAAGGAACTAGAGTTATGATTACACAAAGGCCCCAGCGGAAATCAGCAGGCTCAGGCAATCCGAACAACCTCATGGATGTGGGGTAGTTGATAGTTTCTGTATCACTGGCTACAAGGGCTTTTTCTTTTCTTTTTCAATTCCTACCAAGAAGTGCTCTACACTCAGGTTTATTTCTGGCTCAGTGCCTCCATGGGAGGTGGGTAGAGGTTCTGTTCTCAGTACCCTGTCTCTGCCTGCGCCACATTAAGCTCAACACAAAAACTTTCTCCCCAAAAGCTGAAGCAGTTTCGGTTCCTGCTAGATACTCTGAGAGAAAGCACTGCCTCTGGGTCTGTGGAGACGGCCTGAGTTGATTGATTTTATTCAGAATGTAAATATTGTGGTTTTCTCTCTCTCAATGGCTCTCACACTTTCCCAGATAGATAACAGTTTCTTTAAAACACCCAGTGTCAGCTCATTGTTTCATGCACAGATCCTACAAACTATCATTATGAATGTCTGTCACAGGCAACAGGGGAAAGCAGAGGCAGGCAGTCATGGGCCTGGGCTCATGCCCTGACCTTACCAGTACCAAGCAGGATGGTCTTGAACAGGCTGTGATCCTGTAGAGTTTTATCTTCACCGGTGAGCCAGATACATTTGGACTATTGTAGGACCCAGAACCGCGCCCTTGCAGGTCCAAAGCCTTCAATGATCTGTCACCCAGTCACCTAAGATGACAGCAAAATGATTGCCAGTCCCTCTAGAGACAGTGTTTCCCACATATACTTCAGGAAGCAGTGTCTAGTGTCTCCCATCTGCCTTGTCCCCTGCTGTGGTCTGTCATTTCTCACAGGAACAGCACTAAGTCATAAGCACTGCCTGTGGAGATGTCTTAGTTTTGCTCCCTACTGCTGTGATAAACACCCTCACTCACAAAAGCGACTCAAAGGAGAATGTTTAGCTCACAGCCCCAGGTGACAGTCCCTGGATGTGTGGAAGTCAAGCTATGAGGAACTTGAAGCAGCTAGTCATAGTCCAGCCAGTCAGAGCAGAGAAGAATACATGCTAGGGCTCAGCACCACCACCACCTCAGCCCTGCTCCCACAGCAAGACCCAACCCACAATTAAGATAAGTCTTCCCACAACAATTAGTGTCAAGATAGAGGTCCCGCCCCCAGGTGATTCTAGACCAGGCAGGGCAAGCTACTGGTAAAAAATTGCCCATCACAGTAGGCTTCCTTCTAAACAGAGGCCGTATCCAAGCATTTCTTTAGAGGTCAAATCTGAGACCTCGTGGTTGTAAAACAATTGAAAGGGTGGCAGTGTGAAGTAAGGGGGCAGCGATGTCTTCAGGACATCAGGAAAAAGAAGTGAAGAAGCAGGCCAGTAGGAGGCAGGATCTCAGGGAAATGGAGCTCAGGGAAAGATGGACCACTGCTATAGGAACAGGCCATGTTTTCAAGAGAATTTATCATCCATGAACTTGGTAGGAAATACAGTGATTATTTGACACTGGCAATAAATTCAATACTAAAAACTGCACAAGACAAAGCAGATCCACAGGCTACCTGGGACTTGGGTTACCACACCCTAAATGCAAATTAAGAGTAAGGTGAAGTCAGAATTGCCCCTTCACCTGTCTGCTTCACAAATCGGGACTGAGCTGATTCTTCCTTGTGCCTGTCACACAGAAACTGAGTGGCCCCGTGTGTACAGGCCGAGCTTGTCAAAGCCATACCCAGGCTTCGTGTCTCAACATTTCTCCACCAGCAAGCAACAGCTGCCAGTAGCCTGGCTATGACAGTACATCTGTTCTGCTCTACGACATCCCATCTAACACATCTCCTGATGGCTGAGCCTGATAAGCAGCATTGTACTTGTCCTACAAACCCAGACTCTAAAGTGTATGGCTCCAGAGGAGTGGCTTTTGAAGTGTGTGGTACCTTGTCTCCTCAAAGCTAAGAGATGAACCATCATTTCTCTTCCCTGTGAGGCTATCCAAAAATTAAACCACCCAGCATTTTATAAATAAACCCACTAGCTACAGAGGAGAACAGAGAGCCACATGAATGGGTATTCATGAAATGACAAAGAAAATACACAAAAGTTGTATGTGTTTGTACGGTTTGGCATTGCATTCCTAAAAACAAAGAGAAAGGACTGGACAAAAATGCATTTTTCCTAAATCGCCTCAATCAGGCAGTCTGCATTGAAGGGACTCTGCCATTGAGGACCTCCCTCACCACAGGATGCAGGCTTGGAAAGGGATGTAGACAACAGGTCCAGAGAAACGTTCACGCTTGCTTGGGAAGAAAGCCTTACCAAGAAACATGTTCTAAGACAGGACTATAGAAGGCAAGGGGGAACCCTAGGAAGAAGATGGAAGCAACAAGATATCCCTCTCTATGTGGCCACCAGTCCACTAATACTGAACCCATTAAAAAACATTGGTGAGGGCTGGAGAGATGGCTCAGAGGTTAAGAGCATTGCCTGCTCTTCCAAA